>CAXIVR010000004.1:41476639-41621639 GCA_964035755.1 Teleogryllus oceanicus | reverse complement strand
TAATAGCAGTCTAAAGCACCTATAAAAAGTGTGCAGCCTGTTCACCTTCTAGTCTAATGCAGCGCTTAATGGGTGTCATTTAAGAATCTTTCCAAATTCCTACGCTACCGACCTCTCTTAAGTGGCCGATAATTGCAACAAATCTAGAAACTCCGGAAATTAATTTTTAGTCATATTTTTCGATGCTTTCCAATCTATCCTATCCAATTCCCAGATTTCAGCTCTATAATTCATAGACGGGGAAACGAGCGAATTAAACATTGTATCGCACACTTTTAAAGGCAATTCCGGTATTCTGCGTATTGCGCAAACGATTTCTTTGAGCGCAAATTCTTCCCTTACATTGAGCCGCCATTTATTTATTTATTTATTTATTTATTTATTTATTTATTTTACGTCAAAAAACAGTTAAAAACTTGCGTATGACGTGCTATTAGAGAAAAAGTGAATTGTGTGCACATTTTCAAAATTCTGTGATCCCTACACTAAAATTATATACTACTTAAATTTTGAATTTTGAAAGGGAGAGAAAAAACAAAAACCCCATGTAGTAAAATCTATTTTCAAGGATAAATAAGCAATAAATTTTGAATTTTGAAAGGAGAAAAAAACAAAAAAAACTCCCATGTATTAAAATCTATTTTCAAGGATAAATAAGCAATAAATTTTGAATTTTGAAAGGGAGAAAAAAACTCCCATGTAATAAAATCTATTTTCAAGGATAAATAAGCAATAAATTTTGAATTTTGAAAGGGAGAAAAAAAAAAACAAAAACTCCCATGTAATAAAATCTATTTTCAAGGATAAATAAGCAATAAATTTTGAATTTTGAAAGGAGAAAAAACAAAGAAATGGCATAATCCTCCGTTCATTGAAACTTTGCACCAAGATACTTTGGCTTTGTTTGGCTTGTGGTCGAGCTCAGCCAGCATTTATTATCATTTATCCCCACGTCACCCCCCCACTAAAATTCTTGGTAGCTATTTTCGTTTTTACACACCGTGTACGTGCATATATTCCAGAAGTAATTTACACTTGAGTACAGACTGCGGGAGAGTGGCTCAGTGCTACTCATGTCAGTGCCTTCTGTGACTGGGAGGTCCTAGGCTCCGAGAAGGTCCGTCGTTTGCCAGGATGTTTCGACAGTAGCTGAACCTTCGTTCGAATTTACGCCGTCTGGGAAAAGAATTCAGCGGCATGCCGCTATGAGGTGTTTTTCAGTGGTTTCTCGATCAATACCAAGCGAATGCCGGATCAGTACCCTAACTGACGGGTCACGGACAGCATGCGATATTTCCTTCCCCCTCCTTGACCTATCCAAACCCTCACTTACACACACATGCACATACACATGCACTACACTAGCTCACATGCCGGGAGACAGGTCGGGAGCTTAGAGTTTATCCTGGCTGGGGCAGTGCCCCGCGCGTGAGAGATACCTGGTTGGGGAAAACCCAACTAACGGACGGTAGGTCGGCGCCCAGCAAAAAACATGCTCTACACTTACGGGAATAATGACTTTACTTGCCGCTCCGGGAATCGCTAACAAGAAAGAAATATGTATAGAGAAAATTATGTAATGCTGCAGCAAAAAGGAGTGATTTTTTGACGGAAAACTCGAATTGTAGTGCCCACAGAAACAGTGGGTAAATCCTGTTCTATAATGTAGTAAATTATTCCCACTGACACGTTGAGTAGTCGGATTGCAAAAATTAGGGATCTTTGATACCAAAAAAGTGTTGTTGTTTTTTTCAAAATGTCCGCTCGTCCCTCTGCTTGCCCACCTGTCTGGGATATGTGAACAACTCTAGCTTAAACTGTATGTAGGAATGTTTTCCAAACTGAATAAATTCTTATCAATCTGAACGCATTCGAAGCTCTGCGGTTTTGAAAAACATTAATTTTGGGGGTAACCTGAAGTCACCGGAACATTTCCAAAATGTTCTCAAAAACGGCTCTAAAGTGTTTCTTTAACTTTCTTGAACAATAGAGTGAAATGCACTTATAAAGGTGGTTTAGGTCCGATTTTCACTATTAACTCTAAATTTTCGATAATTCCAAAAGTTTGAATTTTTTGGCAACTTCCTACAACTACAAAATTGAAGACAGAGAATTTTACCTTCAAATGAAAATTTATTTTCCAGAAAATATTTATTTCATTAAGGAAAAGTATTTTTTTTTTTAAATTTTAGTCCCTTTTCGTGCACTAATGTGCAGCCTGCACAATATGTGCTATATGTTAAAAGAGATGCAGATTACTTTTCGAAGTAACCCTTGATTGAGAATATGGGCAAAAGCCTATCATCTAGTATTTGGCGGCTCTGGAACGGGTGGCTTTGCGCCCGGCGGCACGTACAGGTCGAGGGTGGCGGCGGTCGGGTGCTAACGAGGCAACGGGAATGGCGGCACCACCGCAAGCACTGAAGAAACGAGTTTGCTATAGGTCAAAATCATAAAAAAGAAAAAACGCTGCCATGAACAACCGGGCTGCCTTCAACATAACTCGATTACCCTCTTCGTCGCGAAACATTGACCAAGATAAGTACCTTAAGAGGAAGTACACACACAGAGGAAGGGAAAAACAAAAGACGTGTAGTAATAGTAGTTTATGCAATTAGTTTATAATGTTAAGCTTTATTGCATGTGAGGACATGTTTTGAAAACGAGCAGTGTTAGGGCGAGGTTTTCAGGTTATGCGAATGCAATGAAACAACATTATAAACTTGAGGAAGTTACATACGCTATTTTTGTATAACAGCATTATAAATTTACAAAGAGAATCCAAATATAATTTCGCGAAACAACTTTCTTCTGACGTCTCAGGTGCCCGACATCCAACGCCCTCTGGAAATCCATTTCAAGATGGCGTTGTTGACGTCCCCGTGCGAGAAAACGGTGGTCGGCTGTTCCGCCACCTCCCTAGAGTTATAAAAGCCACTGCTCACTAGTACGTGACGCGTTACTAAGATGGCAGCGTAGGTAGTCACGAGGAATGGTGGTGTGGTCTGGACGCAGGCATGTTGTTTTCAGTTGATTCGTCTGGAGTGTTGTCCGTGTGTTCGGTGCTATTCATGCCTTGATATACTGCCGGTTTGATATGCCGTTTGGTCGCTGTAGTTCCCAGGTGTCGAGGAAATTACGATGAAGCGTGTGGAGTACATGTGTTGGTTTTCCAAAATATCCTGCTCTGCAGAAGAAATGGACTCCTGCTATTCTCAGAGAAGATTTTGTTTCATCTAAATCCTCGAACGTAAGGATATCGTTCATATGTATATATAGAACCTACATTTATTACGCTGATTATTTATGCAAAGCATACATTTTAGGTAAGTTGGTAAGTGTTTTGACATTGTTTGTGTATTCTAATGTTCTATCACGAAGACAGTGTTTCATAATTAAGATCTTGGAATTCTTCCTTTGTAATATGATGCTGAACTTGCAACTATTTTTTGTTTACTGTTAAGTGAATAGTGATAGTAAAAACTTGAACTATCAGTTAAATAATTTTAAGAATATTAGCACTTAAGTTTATAGCATGGTGTAAATAATAATGCCTAAAAAATTCATAACCTCAGGAGACGGGATGAATAAACCCAGCCTGTCCATTTCCGATGTGGGTTGACCCCGGGTTTAGGGTGACGGTTCCTTTGGTTCCTTTGATTCATTATTTCCGCGATTCCATGTTTATAGTTGCGCGGTTCACTATAACAACTGAATTATTTATGTTCAATGTTAAATGAGAACAAGTCACCTGATAATTTGTTGGCGTGGAGATTGTGTGTATTTTCGCATTTCAAGTCTTCAAATAGGTTTGTGTCACTCAGATGGAAGGTATGCATTTTCTTAAAAGTGAGTGTTCCTTTAAAATAAATTCTCTTAAAAGTGAGGAGTATAAGACAACGTGAGCGCCGGAGCGACAGCGGAGGCGCGAACAGGTCTCGAGGCGAGGGCCGGAAGGCCCTCGCGAACGTAGCACGTTGGATCCGTCGGGTAGCGACGTGCAGTAGCACGTCGCGGACCACTGAGTGAAAAAATGCGTTGGTTAAAGAATTGTGAACTTAACTACATGCGACTCTACGTATAAACAAGATTCAGTTCATGGAGTCGATTCTCTTCTAATGAACCGAATCAGTGAATCAAAGGAACCGTGCCACCCTAAACTCGGGATTTACCCCGATGTGTCTTGGATGTGAATAACGTGGTGATCATGATATTTGTTAAATATTTCTTGCAGAATTGGGTCCGCATCAGAAGCTGTCAGGTTGGTGTTGGGATACTCCTTGGAAAAGTTATCAATAGTTAGATTTGATGTAACCCATGGTGGATATTTAAGAGTTCTATGTGTTCCCACTGTGAAACTTGGGATTTTATAGTCCCTGATGACATCCATGGTATTTTCATAGAAAGTTTTCGGATATGATTTCAGGTGGCTAGTATGAGCTTTAATTAATGGGTTAATGTCATTAAGAATTATGTTGTTGTTGGATGACAAAGCTTTGCTTCGATACTTGATTGTCAAGTAATCCCTACAAATTGGAGGTTAGGTTCGAAGCTTCTATAGAGAATGCTACCGGTTGGCGTAGTATGAAAACAACCGGTACCTAGCCTGAGCCCAGTTTTATGTATTGGGTCTAATTTTTTGAGTAGTTGTTTGATTAGCTTTGTTATAGATTATACATCCGTAGTCTATTTTACTGCGGATGATAGCTCTGTATGTAAGGAGCAAGGTGCGTTTGTCTGTGCCCCAGTTATTATGATTCAAACATTTTATTATGTTCATTCTTCTCTTGCAATCAGTGATGATCTCCTTTATATGGTGATACCATGTGTTTGCTGTCGAATACAAGACCAAGAATTTTGGTTGAAGAAACTCTTCTTATCCTACGTTGCCAATTTGCAGGTGTAAATTTCCGACACTTGCGTCTAGATATCATATGCATTCATTATTGGGAGAATAATAAATCCTGAGTTAATGACCAGCTATGGATTGAGTTCAAAGCTTCTTGAGTAATGACCTGAGTAGAGAGAGTTCCTTTCCTTTACTGAGAATTATCATGTCATCTGCATACTTGCGGATGATCGTGGTGACTTTATTCCTTGCCCAGCATCCATAATGGATATTAAGAATAGCGTTACACTTAGGGTGGAACCTTGCGGAGCCCATTTTCTAGACATGACTGTATCCGACAACTGATTATTGACTCGGACCTGAATACATCGATTACTTGCGAAATTTTGATGAATTGAAGAATATTCCACCAATACCAATGTTCCTAAGGGCCCATATAGTTCAGGGTATCCAGACCATGTCATAGGCCTTTTGAACGTCTAGATTCACAACAATGACATGCTGTCTGTTTTGAATGGCTTCGGTAACGTAGGTGTCTACACTCACTAGATGTAAATATGTGGAGTACCCGGGTCTGAAACCAAATTGAAAATTTTCAATGGTGTTGTAGCGGTTTAATACCATAATAATCTTCTGTCGATAATATTTTGAAGTATCTTACAGAAATTACAAATTAGGGAAAGTGGACGGTAATTGATGGGATTAGATCGTACTTTACCTGGTTTAGGAATGGGGATGACATTGCCATTTTCCGTGTATTAGGAAAGGTTTGACATGAGAACATATAGTTATATATCTTGAGTAGGACTTCTTTCCCTTCAGTGGGTAGATTTCTAATAAGGATATTGGATACTTCATCTGGTCCAGGTGCTGAGTTATTAGATGAATTTATTGTGTCATATAATTCCTGTGATGTTTTGATTGGTACGTTAAGAATGTCGGATAGATCTGGAGGTGGGTATAGAGAGTTGCAATAGGTTTCTTCAATTTTGTTTTTTGATTTCACAAACTCTTCATCGTAGTTGGCTGAGCTAGAGTTGCTTTGGAAGGTCTTAGCTAGAGTGTTGGCAATAGTGGCAGAGTCAGCTATGATACCATTATGAGATTGCAAATATTGAATGTCATTGGAAACTTTGTGCCTTGAATGGCCTTAATTTTCTTCAAGACTCCGACACGTTATTTGAATTAATTGAAGAAACATAATCAGTCCATGATTGTTTTTAGATTCTTTGACAATTCTTCTGGCAAGGGCTCTGGTTCTCTTATAAGCAATCTTATTATCCTCGGAACTTTTCTTTTAAAGCTATTAAAGGCATGTTTTGCTGCTTTAATGGCATCGGCAGTCGTCGTTCCACAAGGAACCTCTTCTTGTAGCATTTAATTTGATAATTTTCAATAGCTTGGTGAGCAGCTTCATGATAATATTAGTAAAATACTGAACAGCGATTGATATCATCCTCGAGCTGAAGTTGGTCAGGTCCGAAGCGATAATTTCTTGGAACAAGGGCCAGTTCGCTTTATTAAAGTTCAGTCTATCAAAGGTGGGAAGGAATTGTTATTAAATCTAGGATGTCGATGTCGATAATAATTGGAAAATGATCGCTGTCGTATGGGTATTCCAGTACATTCCATGTGCATTTTTGGGCAAAAGGAGTCGAAGCAATGGATAGATCGATTACACCAAGTTGACCATTACTAAGATTGATATGGGTGGGCTCACCCGTGTTAATAATGACCAAATCAGAATCTTCCACAAAAGTTTCTAGCAATATTCCCCTTTTGTCAATCTTGTATGAGCCCCATACTGCATGATGACCATTAAAATCACCTGTAATCAGTAACGGTTTAGGAAGTTGTTGAAGGATGTCATTAAGTTCCGAGTATTCGAGATTGTGACTGTTGGGAAAATATATAAGTTACATATATACTACAAACATATAGGTGAGGTAATTTTCACAGCAACAGCCTCCAAGTTCGACCTGATCTGGATATTGTCTGCCAGAATGGATGATTTGACATATATGGCAACTCCACCAGATGCATATTCGGTGTTTGTTCTATTTTATAATAGCACTGATAATTATTGAGATGAGCTGAGTAATTAAATTTAAAATGGTTTCTTGCAGACATATTATGTCTGGATTAATATTATTGCACAGTAATTGTAGATTTTCTAGGCGGCAGTGATATCCATTAAGGTTCCATTGAACAATTTTCATGATTTTAGTTTCAATTTATTGGTAAAGATATGAGTGATTACTGTCATAGATTTTATACAAAGATTATTATGTGCTGTCCATACTAGATTCACTCTCAGACAAGTCTGAATCGGGTAACTGTTTTAGCAGCTTCTTCATAAGTCTAGTAAATCTACCTTTCAGGCTTCTATCTGTTAATACTTTATGTTTCCTTAAGCATATTAATTATTGCTGGAATGTCATTAGAATAATCTTTAACTATAGCAATGGGATCAACTGCGCCCAAGGCATTTTCTAATAATAATTGAAATTGTTTGTATGTTAAGGGAAAAGAACTTGGATTTTGTCATCCAAGAGCTTTTGTTGGACTAAGCATGTCTTCCATATTTTTCAGGATTGTTGCCTTGTTGGTCTGATTCTAGTATGTTTATGTTCTTCTTCTTTTTCTTTTTTGGTTGTTTCAAGTTGTTTTCTTGATTTTTATTATCAGTATTAGTGTGAGTTGTTTCAGATAAGGAAGAGGATTCAGTTGGTAAGCTTTTTTATGAGGGATACCATGGGGTCAGTTGAGGAGAGGAGCATGGTGACTTTGAATTTGATCTGTACATTTTGTATCTTTGTTCAAGGGAGGCTTAGCACAAGGTGATGAATCTGTGTGCAGCTTTCTTGTTCAGAGGAGGAAGCTATCACAATCCATATTAGGTGAATTAGAAGTTTGTACTAATGACTGATCTAGGGAACAATTATCTTTTGAGGTGCTATCATTACCTTCTGAACCATTATTTACTATTGGGCTAGAAATGTCCTCTTTGCTTGGACATTGACTAGCAATATGGCTTTCAGAATGACATTTAAAGCAAGTCATGTTATCAGTAGAAAAATATAATCTATAAGATATGTCTTGAAATTGGATTAACATAGATGGGGGTAATTTATGAATTTCATCAGGGTGAATGAACACCTGCCTTCTAAAACTCAAAATATGAGATAAATTAGGATCTGTCATACCAGCTCTTATAAAAGTTATATTAGATGAAGTTTGCACATTAAGTTGGTTGAGAGCTTTTTTTATGTCTTCGTGTGGGATCACAGGGCACACATTGGATATTATAACCCTGATGTGTTTGCTAAGTAAGGGTCTGACACTTACTTCAATATTATTAATAGTGAGAGACTTATATTTATCTGTAATATAATCAGCATGTTTCTTTGAGCTTAAGAATACACATATCCTGTTGTTGGCGATACGAGACACAAAACGAATATCACTTCCTTGTATAATGGTAATTAGTTTACTCACATAGTCCTGAGTGTTAACCCTTCATGCGCCTCAATGATAATAGCTTGATCCTTAGTCGGGAACACATCAGTAGTAGCAGCTCCAGCGTAAGATTTGGTTTGTGCCTTATCAGCAGTTGAGGTTAGGTTGATGTTGTTGTTTACGGTGGTCATGGTTTCGGCTAGTGCCGCCCGCAAAGGCAGCAGGCACACGACAGTTTTATGAGATTTCACTTAATATGATACTTGATATGTAATTTATATAGTCACTAAAAGAAATAAGTATTTAACAACGCACACGCGAGCAGAGCGGACGATGTTGTCAGTACCACGCGTACCTGTCGAATGTTTCCTTTCTTGTTTCTCTAGTTCTTTTATTTTTGATTGACCATCGATTTGTCTCATTTCAGCGGCATATAGTGCCTCAGGAAGTACGACAGTGTTATAATGTCTTAATTTTGCGTTAATAGATATGGACTTTTTGTTCTAATAGTCCCATGTGAGTTTGTATGCTCTCTGCAATTTTCTTATTCTCTCCTCATTGGCCCTTAGGTTGATCCCTGATGGTTGGATGATTTCTCCTATGTGTGTCACTTGTATGATTGTCCCGTATGTTGTTTCGATAGGCAGTTTGTCTTGTGCCACTCTTTCTATGTATTGTGTTTTCTCGTACGAAATTTGAAGACCAGTTTTATGTGCAATTATTATTATTATTATTATTATTATTATTATTATTATTATTATTATTATTATTATTATTATTTTTTACAACGTTGGTTTAGTATTATCGAGTTTTTATCGATACAGCTATATCGATATATATTATCGAGTACATCGAGCCTTTTCTATCCTGATGGCCGCTTTCTCGTTTATTACTTTGAAGAGGCATGCCGATTGGAAGAAGAGTAATCTCCCAAAAGGAAACAAAGACCAGGGATGTAAGCTCGCTCTATGGTCAACAATTCACCGAAGCACATTACCGAAGTAATAGCTTAATAATCAACAAGAATTATAAATAAGTCCTCAATTTTGGAACAAAACAACACGCGAGAAGTTCATAAACTTAAAGAAGTGTCACTAGTACACTATTTAAAATATTTGATTGCAGATAACTCATAAAAAAGCAAATAAAAGACTCAAAGACAAATTACTGAAATGCCACATGTTAGTCTAATAAATGGTTCTTGGGCGCGATCCACTGAGCTGAATATTTGTCCTTTCACAGGAGACTTTTCAGAACCATTTTCAGAGACTTTCCAGCCAAATGACGTCCATTAGGAAGCTATTCAATTTATAGCTTCATTCATCTGATAGCATTATTCACCCACATTAGCGACCCGTAAGCTTTATTCACATATATATCTCAACCAGTTACTTTAAATAAATAAATAAATAAGTAAGTAAATAAATAAGTCAATAAGTAAATAAATAAATAAATAAATAAATAAATAAATAAGTAAATACATAAATAAGTAAATAAATAAATAAATAAGTAAATAAATAAGTAAATAGAGTATTTATTGGTGACGAGGCACAGGCCATTTAGCCTACTCTTTCGCCTGACTACTTTCAATTTTTTTTATTACAACAGTGCACAATAAACGGAAGTCATTCAATGACGTTACGTCATACGTACGCAATTTGGATGAAAAGTTTCTCACACAGAAGAGAGGAGTGAAAGCTACGGAGGAAGAGTTTCATAGAAAGGGCATGCTCACAAAGCATTTGTGTGATTAAATGTATTAATTTCATGTTAGGGATGTATTAAAAAATTAATCACATATCAGGTTAAATAATAGGTGATTTTACAAACAAAAACACCACCCGGACCCATTTCATTAATAACACTTGATATTAACAAATACATTAACCGATTGAAATACAATCTCTACGTAGGAAGTAAAATACAAGAACAAATATTACATACTTAATTATTTTTCAATATTCCACACCTGAACCACTTCATTAACTACACCTTTTCTCTCAAACTTGTTCGTCACGTTCATAGGATAATTTGTCTAATTGATCTAGTCAAAATATGATAATTCTTTGTCCAAAATTCTTGCCACGGTAATTTGTTTATTCGTATTCAACCTGCCAAATCTTAATGAATCCTGAAATTTTAAATCAACTTTAAGGATAAATAAATCAATATTTAACGCGTTTGAAACAAAGACGAGTTGCAGTCGCATCATACAAATTTTAATTTATGTGTCATATCATGCCTCTGGGTTCATGTACTATCACGATATATTACTGTGTTTCACGGGTTATCAACGTGAACTAGAAACCCCATTTTTTTTCTTCATTCGAGCCCTCGGGTGCTGTGATGACACTGATCCTATTATCTTTCAGGAAAGGCGAAGCTGTATGAACCTATAAAAAGAGAAAATTGTGATGAGGAAATCCATGCATCTAATCTCTGCATAGGATGTCTTTCGGATGAGTCAGCAAGGAACATATGATCACACGTATTATACTTCAATTTAAACACAATGATACTTCATGGTCACTAGCTGGACGGAGGGGGACTCCGTCATCCAATCGGGAGCTTTGTTACAACAGCGAAATTACTTGTGCTTGCCCTCATTCTTTTGGAATCTGTTTATTTTTTTCAATATATATTGAAGAAATGGAGGAGGCGTAAATGGAAAAGGATTCCTGCATCCTTATAAAATTCTGTTTATTCCATTCATACCTGGAGATTTTGTATTTCATTTTTATTTTTTCAGAGCTTCTTGTAGTTCTCCAATTGAGGGATTGTCTACATTTGTGTTACCATGTAGTTTGATAATTTCACGTTTTTCTACATTCCACAAGTAGTAATGTTTTATCCATCCGTCTTTCTCACTTATGTTTATTTGAACATTTTTTCTTACATTTTTGTTTAGGGTTCAAACTCAACCTTAAACGCTAAGACTTCTCCAGAGTTCCGAGGTACGTGTTCAAAGCAGCCTTAGAAAAACTAGCGGAGAGAAGCAAGCAGCTGGAGGAGCGGCTCCGGCCGCCTCCTAAAATGGAGAAAATGGACGACACAACAGCGGACCCCGAGGACGTCGCGGTAGACGCAGCCCAAGGTACTGATCATTGTGATTATACCATTAACTCCAGGGACCCGCAGAAGCAGAAGAACAGATCGATCTTCCCCATACGAAACTCTACCCAACCTATTCCCAACCCCCAAGACAACCAATTCCAGCTATATAAAAATACCTTTAAACCCCAACTCGTGCCCCAAAGCAAAGGAATCCCTACAAACAACTACTTTGACCCACTTACCACAAGGCAAGATCCCGGAACCTCGGACATACCTGACCCCACAAATCCCACCCCAGATCCCACTAACCCAGCCCTGGCACAAACCCCTACGCGAGGGTACCCACCGGGTATGCGAGGTTAGCACATGTAGATTCCTTACGCCGTATTCTAGTCTTTTCAATCTGAGAAGTGAACTTTTCTCATAGTCACATACCGGGAGCGGTAGCTCAGTGCATCAACTGATGTCACTGCAGCGCCTCTCACCGGGAGGTCCTAGATTCGAGTCCTGACGGCGGCAGGATTTTCGACACTAGCTTTTCAGCTAGGTCGAATTCAGACGCTGTCTGGAGGAGAATTCTAGCGACCGACTGCTCTGATCGGTAGTTTCCGTGGTTTCTCCGATCAACACCAGGCGAATGCCAGAGCAGTACCTAACAAACGGGCCACGGACCGCGCGCGCTCTGTCCTTCCTCTTCCTTGTACTATCCTCTCCCCTTACACACACACACACACACACACACTAACATGCACTACACTACCACATATTCCGGGAGACCGGTCGGGAGCTTAGAGCTTGTCCCAGCTGGGGCGGTGCCCCGTTGGTGGGAGAGTCCTGATTAGGGGGAAACCCCACTAGCCGACGGTAGGTCGGCGCTGTATCTCGCCATTCGGCGGGGGCAGATCACCGCCATCTCCCAAGAAAAAAACATGCACTACACTAACGGGACTAATGACCATAGCAGTTGACGCGCCCGGAAACATGAACAAATCAATCAATCAATCATTCATAGTCACATAGCTTGAAATACTGGGACTTTGCAAAGAATGCACACTACGATCTACCCTGACCGGGAATGGAACCCGAGATCCCGTCCTGGAAAGCAAGCACGCTAACCAGTGAACTACCCTGATGGGCAATTTTGAGAGTATTGAAGAATAATGAAGTAAATTGGATTATACTCAAGTAAAATCGTATATATAATAATAATAAATAATAATAATAATAATAATAATAATAATAATAATAATAATAAAAGAGAATTATAGACCTATTACATGTCTACCCACAATTTATAAAGTTCTCACCTCCATTATTGCCACCAAACTCGACGAGCATCTGAAAGAAAATGAGCTGCTTTTGCCAGAACAGGTTGGTTGTAGGAAAGGATCTCGAGGATGCAAAGAATTATTAATAATAGATAATATTGTATCCAAGCATGTAAAAAAGAAAGCGCATAATTTGTCAGTGGGCTGGATTTCCGAAAGGCATTCGATTCTATTCCGCATTCTTGGTTGCAGCGAACCCTTCAACTCTACAAGGTTCATCCCTCTATTATTATATTTCTTACAACGTGTATGAACAGCTGGCGAACAACACTGCTTGTAACGCGAGGAAATTCAGTTACCAGACAGATACTTTAAAAATTTGTAGAGGCATTTTTCAGGGAGATAGCCTAAGTCCGCTCTGGTTTTGCCTAGCATTAAACCCTTTGAGTAGGATGTTGAATGCTTCCGGCTATGGGTATGCTTTGAAGAACCCCAAGAAGATCATTTCCCACCAATTATATATGGATGATCTCAAGCTCTATGCTAAAGGGCCAGAACAACTTCGCAGCATGCTGACACTAGTAGAAAGCTTCAGCAGCTCTGTTTGTATGGATCTTGGTTTGGAGAAGTGCGCAGTAGTTCACGTGAAGAGAGGTAGCGTCCAGAATACAGAGATTGAACCTCATTTGATGGAAGATTTGAGAATTCAAGAACTCTTCAGTGGCGATGAATATAAGTATCTGGGCCTCCAGCAGCTCCTAGGAACTGCGGATGAAAAAATAAGAAAACAAGTGGAAAGAAAGGTTCTCTCTCGTGTGACGAAAATCTGCAAGTCCTGTATTAATTCAAGAAACAAATTTACAGGAATTAACACCTGGGCTATTTCAGCAGCATCACATACATTTGGAGTTGTCAAGTGGTCTGAGACATCTTTGCAAGCTTTCGATAGAAAAGTCAGAACACTTCTGTCAAAATATCGGATGCATCATCCTCGAAGTTCCACCGAAAGGCTGTATCTTTCAAGACATCATGGGGGCCGTGGACTGTTAAGTCTTGAAGTTATGTGTCGCCAGCAAGAAAAACAGCTCAGAAATTATTTCACCAACAACGAATCCATGACGGCCATTTGTGCACAAGATCACGGCTAAACACCTCTGAAGCTGCTCCAGGAAGATCACAATCCAAGAGTTCCGAAACCTGTGGACCGAATTGAGCAGTGGAGATCAAAGGAACTCCATGGCAGGTTTGCTACTGCTCTTCAAAGTAACTCCATAGATATGAAGAGATCGACTGAATGGCTGAGAACAGCTGGGCTTTTTGGCGAGACGGAAGGATTTGTACTGGCCATTCAAGATCAGGTAGTAGCCACTAATAACTACAGGCGATATATTATGAAAGAGAACATCAGTGACAAGTGTCGCCTATGTAAGAAGGCCACCGAATCTATCCAACATATCTGCAGTGGATGCTCTCAGTTGGCACAAACATATTATTTACAACGTCATAATAATGTAGCCAAAATCATCCACCAAGCTCTTGCTAAAAGATCAAACCTGATAAAGGAAAGCCTGCCATACTACAAATATCTACCAGAACAAGTTTTGTCTAATGAGAGAACAAAAATCTTGTGGGATACTCCCATTGTTACAGATAGAACAGTGGAAGCAAATAAGCCTTATATTGTCGTATTCGACAAAACTACTCGTAGGGCAATAATAATTGATATCGCAGTCCCACTGGATCATAATCTGCTGACAACTATTGCAGAAAAGAGGAGAAAATATCAGCCACTCTCAGTTGAGCTGAAAAACTTGTACAAACTAATAGAGGTAGATATTGTACCCGTGGTTATTTCAACTAATGGGCTTGTGGCTGAAGATTGGAGGATTGTGAAAGAAAAACTCCATCTAAATGAGTGGCACCTCAGAACCATGCAGAAGGCCGTGTTGCTGGCAACCACCAACATAGTGCGCAAGGTTCTCTCCCTAAATCAGTGAAGCGGAACCTGAGTGCACTGGAGCAAGAACTTCTCACCATCTGTCTCACCATATGTGTTGACGTTCTGTCCTTGAGTTATACTTGAAAACTCCGGAAGAGCGTGAAATTTTAAAATATGAAATAATAATAATAATAATAATAATAATAAATTACCTAAAAAACTTTGTTTAATGTTTGAGAAGAACTAATGCTGCCCAGAAATGTATTTTTAAAATATTTGTAATTTTAAAAATAACAAAAACAAGATTTTTCTCAAAACGATATTTGCAAAAAAAATTTTGCGCCAAATTTTTGCTTTCAATTTTTTGTAGAGTTAGTGCCAAACAAACCCTATTCGATGACATAAATGCCATATTACTCTTTTCCTTGTTTTTTCAGAAATTACAAAAATATAATGTTTTTGACTTGTCTCTCACGTCGGTAATATTTACATTAGAGGCGACTTCTCCACGGTCATGTATTTATGAGTAAATGTGCTTTGAATAATGTCAAATAAAGTTTCTCAAAATCTTGCTTATTTCTTTCAAATAATACCAAATAAAGTTTCTCAATTTTTTAAATGAGCTCAAATTTCCACATTTTCACAAACGCTCAAACGTCAATTTCTTAAAAATGGCTACAAATTTTTTCATCAAATTTGTTTTCTTAAGAATTACCCAAATTTAATTTTTTCAATATCTTTCACGCCCTTAATATGCACATTTCCAACAATTTGTATACATTATTGAATTTGTGAGTAAAAGTTTTTCAAATTACTTCAAATGAAATTTTTCGAAAACTCAATAGCTTCCTGTGAAAATGAGCTTCAAATTTCAAATTTAATCGCCATTTTCGCTATTTTCTTAAAAACGGGTTCAAATATTTCAATAAAAATTTCCTTTTAGGACGAGGTTTAACTCTTCTTTAATATTCTTGAAGTAATATTTCGATTGCTTATGTAAATAAGCAAAACGTTGTGAAAATGTCAACAAAAAAAAATTACTTCGGGCGACGATAGATGGCAGTTCGCCAGAGAACGGAGAAAGACTTTAAAGCCAGACCACACCAAGGAAATTAGAAACAATTGGTACGAGAAAGTCTGTGCCATTCTGTAGCACCTATAGTTATGATTAAGTTTGGACCTTAGATATAAAGGATACTTAAGATAATGGTACAAATCTCATGTTCATTGAAACGCCTGATTTCTTTTAATTTAAATTAATTTTTTTAAATTTCTTAATGAAATGCGTTGATCAATAACATATCTCGAAATAAAGTCACGTTCAGTTTTTTTTAAATACGAGTACTTTTTGTTATTTGGCTTCAAACATCGTCGCCCACTTGGAATTTCCTGTGCTTCGTAAACGTAGTATGAGTGGCAGTCGAATGCTACGCAAGTTAAAATTTGTGTATTGTTCCCTTGTAATCTTGGTTCGTTTCTTGCATTTCAGATTTTATTACACGTTTACAAATTAATCTTTCAGAAATTATTTAAAATGTATTTGAGAATAAATTTATAAGTTTATAAACTTATAAAAATCTAAGAACAAATGAGAAACCGTGTTCAGCATTACAAAAGCCTACAGCAATGGAAAGGACATTATCAAGAGTTGATAAAAGAAGACAGAAAAGAATCTATCAATGTTTACAATATTAATATGGGAGATAGTGAGAATATTATGGAATACATTACAGTAAATGGGATTGGAAAGACTCTTAGAACATATAAAAACGGAAAGTCTCCACACCCAGGTGCAATCTATATGAAGCTGTTAAAAAACGGTCCTAGTGTGCTTCTCGAAATACTCTGCCAACTGTACAATAGATGTATGAAGGAAGAGACCCTGCCAGAAGACTTTAGAAAAGGTTACATACCTAACATATACAAAAAAGGTGACAGAAAACAATGTGTCAATTGTGTCAATGTGTCAATGAGGCAAAATGGTACTCTGTAGTATTGGGGGAATAGTATGTAGTATGGAAAAATACTAAAATTTCGTCTTGAAACAGAGCTTATAGATGTGGACGAACAGAGCAGCTTTAGAGCTTGACGCTCATGTACTGATAATATTTTAGTATAAGAGTGGTGACAGACAAACGGCTTGCCCATAATTTAGAAACTCACCTGGTATTCATAGATTTAAAACAAGCCTATGACACGGTTTCATTAAATAAATTCTGGATGGCAATGCAGAAATAAATGTTAAGATGTACTTACTAAAAGCTGTTAAAGACCTATACAGCAGTAATGTAAGACAAATTAAGATTGAAAGAAACCTTTCAAAGTAAGAAATGATAAAATTAGAAGAAAAGCAGAAGAGAATTTTAACTTTATTGATACCGTTGAAAATAAAAGGCTAAATGGAATGGTCACTAAACAGAATGGATGAAGAACGATAGCCTCTAAGCTTTGGAATTATTGGAAACCAACATCACACAGAAGACGAGGATAGCCCAGAAGTACATGGTTCGAAGGAGTGGAGAAGACGATGGCTAGAAGAGGATTAACTGCAGAAGACTGCAGTGAGAGACTCAAATGGAAACTGGGATGCTAGAGACGCCTAAGGGTGTAAAATACTTGCAGTACTACTACTTTGATAAATAAATTAAACAAAAAATGATAACTGATATGAGAATTCGAAAAGAAATTGTGGTATAAATAGTATTACATAACCATTACTAAGGGCGAAAAAATACGAGCCGTTTTAGCACCAATAGTTACTTTCTCACATACGTACGTATAAGTGGAGAAATATACAAAGTATAGAGGAAGTTACGTAATATTGCAGCAAAATTCGGCAATTTTTCGGCAGAAAAACTCGTATTTGGGGGCCCTAAAACAGAACAAATAAATAAATCATGTCCTGGTATGTATTAAATAACTCCATCTAACAACACTATCAGTTACATTTCCCGAATAGTGAGACATTGATACAGAAAAGGTTTTTTTTACAGCCTGCTTGTCTGACTGGCAGTCTGCCTGTTTGTCTGACTGACTGGCAGTCTGACTGATTGACTAAACCATGAGTATAATTTTTCCAAACTTTATACTTCCCAATCGATCCGGCCTCATTCGAATCTCGGATTTTGAGTAACGTTCTTTAATTTCGGTGTTTTTTATTCATCAAGCCGCTAGGGCATTTTCAAAATTATATAGGTCCAATGTTCACTGTTAACTCTGGATTTTCAAAAAATTACTAAAGTTATTTAGTTTTGTTAGCAGAGGAGATCAAAAATGATTTGTTTTCTAATTAGTGTTGTTCATACTGTGGTATCCTTTACATACTATCTACAATCAACATTAATCATTTTTAGGTTACATCAGTTTATTATCTTAGATCCATGACCTTTCGCAATCACAATACACCTGAAGATGCGACCAATTGGCTCGCGAAACGTCGTGGTTCTAAGATAATTAACTTACGTAACATAAAAATGATATATGTTGATTGTTGTTAATATGTGAAGGATACCATAGTATGAATAATACTAATTAATACTAATTATTTATAATAATACTAATTATGTATTATATTGTAGCGTCATGCACAAACGCAATTGTAACGAACGGCCGCGTGGCATAGGCGACGCTAAGGCACCACGCGTTAGCCTTTGTTTAGGAGCGGATGTGACGTCGGCGGGAAACACTAGGAGGCAGCGTGGTGAGGGGAAGGGCGAGCATCAGCCCTGGCGAGCGGCGGAACGCTCTCTTGGTTACGGGACGCGGTACGGCACGGATCGGACGATCTGGGTGGGCGCGGGCCGCGAGCTGTGCAAGAGCCGGCAATGTGTTGCCGTACAGAGGCTGACTCGAGGTTGAGTCGTAGGTGGGTTGCGGCGCTTCACGCCATCTAATGCTTGAGATTAGTGCGTAGTGGTGTGGTAGCCGTAACGGGAAATTACTCCGTGTAGGGATATTAGTAATTACGTTATTTTGTAATGAGGTGGTGGACTGATAATAAACCTCTAAATTACTAAACCCACACTCGTCTGTGTTATTGTTGCAACTGCACGACGCCACAATATTAATATCATGTGCATTTTTGAGAAAATTTCAAACCGCTAGCTACCGACTGCCACCGCTGGGTCGCGTAATCAATTTAAGAGTACAATACATTTTATTTTCCAATTTGTGTTGATATATTAGGATTAAACGAATTCGTTTTCGCACTAGTGTTGCGATGGGACGTCCCTAGATTTGTAATGAGTTTTACAAGTGATGATTCAGATGTGTTAATTTGGCCAGCAATTGTGGATTATAAAATCATATGACTGTTAGTATGAGTGAGAAAGTACGTCCCCTTAAAATGATTTCTCGATTGCACAAAATTAAATAAGTTTTGTTTCTTCACATTTTCAATATTTTCAAAAATTAGCATAAACACCCAACGGCGCGTGATAAACATTATAGTAATTCTAGAACGACTGGCAAGTCTCCGCAAAACTAGATCTGAACGAACTTATGTCCAAGTACAATAAATTGTCACAATATGTAGGAGCGGGGGACACAAACAACGAGAAAAGGTTATCACACGACCCAGAAATTTTTTTATTCTCATTAAAGTTTATACTGATGACACGATCTTGTTTCTTGGAAAATTCAAACTGAATCATATAAAAGGGTTGTTTCAATCGATTCAAGCACTTCGAAAACTGAAGAAATGCTGATGATAACGCACAGGTGAGAGAAAAGTCAATTTTTGAGTTATTACAAAATTAATATTTATGTTTCTCTCACGATTTTAGCATGCATACATTGCTAAAGCATCATAGTTAAAAAAACTTGCATTGTTCAATTTTATCACTAGTGCTAAGGAGACAATGCTTGAGTGTTCAGAAAATCTATAAATGCAAAAAATAAAGTAAAATATTTTAGTCAGATCGATCGTTACTACCGACATTAATGTAACATTTAGTGATTTGTACTTAATTAAAATAAAATGAAAGTAAGGCTGTCTAAAAATAGTGAATATTGAATTGGCAAAAGGATTTTATTTGCTCGTAAACTGCACCACGGGACTTATCATGTCGCAACATTTTCTACTTGGAAAATAAAATGTGACGTTTGTCACTCATGTAATAATATCAATTATGAATTTGCATTTTTCCTCAATGAAATTTCAGCAATATTTACGTCATAAAAATAGTACTTTATGATACGAGGGTAAAAGAAACCCTTTTAATTTAGTAAGTAGGACAGGTTGGGGCACGAAACCGATTGTCCGAACCGATGCATTGAGGCCAGTAGGAACTGATTGATGTCAAACGAAAGTTGTGTTTTTTGCCATTCACAGATTTTTCAGAATACTTGAGCTTTTGTCTCACTTTCAGCACTAGTGCTAAAAGTGACCTATTACCACGCTCTGAAGGAATAGCATTTACTATCGGCTGTCTAAAGTAATTTAAATATGATTTCAGTAAGTACATTTATTATATTAATGAAATTATTTTCAGATGACGGTAAATCTGCATTTACGTTTTGATATATAATTTTACGTCCTGGTTTTTGTGTGTCCTAATTTTCAGACTTTCAATTTGTGCTTTCCCGCACTTACCTCGTAAAAAGAGAAAGTATTGTGATCGTGCACCGGAAAACTGCGAAAGTTTCGTCAGAAAAACTTATTGTCGGGCCCTGGTAACGAAAAAGAGGATAAATCCTGTTCATATATGTAACAAATTACTTCCTCTTATACGTGGTATAGCTAGAATTCATGTTTTGTGGGTCCTTGATACCAAACAATCGATTGACGCCAAAAACTTCTGTTCGTCCGCCAGTACATCTTTTATTAATGCTAGAGCCTAAACAGTTTAACAGATTTAAAAAAAACAAAACAAATATCTCCCGGTTGATCTGAACGAACGCAAGGTTTTGGGAGTTTCAACCGGGTAATTTGATTTTTGAGGTAATTTGATTTACATTACATGAAGCCTCAAAAACATTTTCAACATTTTCTAAAAAATAGCTCCAAATTTTTGTATTAAACTTTCCCGGGGATAGCACAAAGAACCCTTTAGGCAGGGCTGCTCAAGCAGAGCGAATCGGCAGCGCGGAGCCGTGTTGGTTACCGAGAGCAAGTCACCGGAGCCCGAGCGTTGCCTTGCTCGCGATAACCTCCGTCACAGTGTCCCGATAACTCCGGTCGCGGAAACGGATGTCGACGCAAGCACTTCACAGACCAGAGCGTCCACACCGACTATTTTCAAACCCGATGGGAAAAAGTATCTTTTCGACGATTGGGGTAGCTATGCCAAATGTTTAGTTTACAAAAAGAGCTCTATTTTTCCTTCTTTGAAAATATGTAAACTCAATGAAGTTTCATTAGATTTTTTTATTCATTTAGTCAAAAACAATAAAAAATGTATGTGACGTATGGGGGAGAAAATCATCTGCGCACACTTTCTTAAGTTTCAGAATCCCTTCCCAACAATTTAACTATTAATAGTTGAAAGATGAAATAATAATAATAATAATAATAATAATAACAACAACAACAACAATAATAATAATAATAATAAATTAATAAATTTAAAAAAGCGAGAGATTAAATTTCGAAAACTAGATTTTCTTTTCCCGAATTATAGAAAACATTTGTAACAGATTTGATTTTCTATATTGCTAACAAAATAGAAACTCACCCTAAGCTCCATACTACTGTAAGCAAGAAAGCTCAACAAAACTTGTGCATAGTAAAGCTAAATTTACGCTACATCAAATCAAGTTGCCATCTCAGTTGCTCAATGGATCAGGGAAACTGGAAAAAAATCCGATCGAGATGGGGGTCATTAACCTGGAAGCTGAAGTACATTACTTGTTACAGGCACATTAAGTCTTTTTTAAAAATTATACAATGCAAATGTGAACTAATTCATTATACTATATCATTGTTACATTAAAGTAAACATTATTTTTCTAGATCACAATCTGAAATGCGTTTTACAGCTCAACAGCACTAAATCATCTGCTCCAAACATGGAAAGTATATTGCGGGAAAAATCACTAAAAGGTGTAAGAAAAGTATTTGATTTTACAATCAAGCTTCATTTTTGAATTTGAATTTCCTTTACTTTCAGAATTTCCATAACTAGTTTATTTAGTAACATTTTTTGGGGTACACTTTACAATACTTTTCATATTTAGCAGCATGACAAACTATGTTATGTCACTACAATTAAATTTCTTCATGTGATTGGGCACTTTTTTTTTGCAACTATGCCACTTTAATCACATTCATTATAATATGGCTGTTTATTGATGATCTGTATTTTCTGTCTTAAATCCTTTCCCAGAGCAGTAAGACGTTTTCAGTCCGAGCAATGCAATATATGCTGTGGTATTAAGACGCGACCCATTGTGCAGCGTATTCGATCGATATTCTATTACGTAATCTGCTCTCTGTGCGGCGCAGCAGCTCTGAAACAGGGAGCAAACGGTGGGTCCTCTTCAGAGCAATGATTGAGCGGCCCTGCTTTAGAGAAAGTGCAGGTCTGTGTACGTTGAAAAAACGAATTTTTCAAACATTGCAAAAATCAGGGTTTATGGGGCGACATCTACAAATATAATATTGAAGATGGGTAGATTTCCTAATTAAATCTTTCTTTAACTAGAGGTATTATATTATAAATGATGCTTTTTCAAAATATGAATAGTTTTCCCGAATTTTGCTCAAATCTAGGCAATTTTAATAATTTAGAATTTTTTCTCAAAAATCGCTCTAACCTTTTTTTGATTTTTCCTTAGTATTAAGGAAAACATATGCTCAAAAAAAAACATGCATTTTCGGTAAACTCTCCGTATTTTCAAAAAAAAAAAAAGTTAAAATTTCAAACCTACACAACTGAAGATAGAGATTTTTGCTTTTAACAAAGTCTGTTGTAATAAGGGTGCTAAACAGCACGAACTTCCTCGTGATTTTGTAAATGGCACCAACAATGCATGATGCGTATTTTAATAATAAAGAACATTATTAGTTTATATTAACGCGAAAGATAGGCAGCTGGCGTTATCGCCTTATGTTATCAGTGCGGCATCACAACAATGGGTTGCAATAAGCAACAATGATCCAATTCGTTTGGATAAACATTTTGCCTATTAACATGTTGATATCGTTACCAAAAAAGTAAAATGGAAAGATAAATATGTTAATTATATACAATATATTTATATTCGTTAAAATTACTCGGTTTTTATATTAAAAATCATATGTTTTTACATTTAAAACTCATCTGCTTTTACATTAAACTCAATTAAAGAACACAATTTAAAATATGTTTTAAATTATTTCTAAAATATTAATTTTAAAACATAAGAAAAGTTCAAATGTGAAATAATATACAAATTCTAAATTATGTGGCGTTAAACAGCCTGGTATCACCATTCTTTTTGCGAAGAGCAGTAAATTCTGAGCGGGTAACTGACGACCTTATTTGAAGATATGTCTCGATGAACACATTTCATTAAGAAAATAGTTTATCTTCACGATTGAAGTGTAGAAGACGCGAAATAGTTTTGTTTTTAAATCTTTGAAAAATCAGGTCTTTTAACGAACATGAGACCTGCACGATTCTCTTAAGCGTCCTTTACGCCAATTAAGGTCTCAATTTAAACAAAAAATGGTGTGTAAGAAAAAAATTGTTTAATGAAAATAAAAACTGCCCATGTTTCACACAAAATTTCGCAAAAAATAATCATGTTTTTTAAAAATTGAACATGACATTATTTTTAGATTCATGAAATCATTTCATTAAAAAATTATTTTCATAATTCTAGGTATAGGAACAAGAAGAAAACACGTTGATATTCTTCATTTTTCAAAAGTTATAGTTTCTTGGGAAAAGAGACATACCCATTCTTTTTACATGTTCTCATCTAATAACAAAGTTTAATAAAACGGGGTCAGTTTTTGAAAATGTCTCAGGTCCGTAAATTTAATGCGTTTTAAACAGAAAAACAAAGTTGGTGGCCCATTACTTCATTTGAAGACAAATCAGGTTTTTTTATAGAAAGATAAACTATCTTTCTAAACAAAACCCTTAGTGTTCCCTTCCTTCGTCTTCTGCGAAAAGCCTTTAAACCCTCAGTTAATGCTACTTACTCTCTTTCCCCCACATCCCGTAAACCTTACCTGGGTGACCGGGAAACCCTTTTTCCGACGGTACAAGCGTCTGATGCTAGAAATAAGCCTAATCCTCGCTCTTCTGTCTGCAGTTGCACAATTTAAATGCTCAGTCTCTGCCCTGCCATTTCGATGAAGTAACGGAAATAATATCTAAAAAACCGTTTTCATGCGCTTCTTAAGCGAAACCTGGTTGAAAAATTCTCTCAATTCCGCGCTAGTAGCAATTCCAGGGTACCGCTTGATAAGAGCTGATCGAAAAGCCAGTGTCGCCGCACATGGTGGAGGTGTCGGTATATACATTCGCGACGATCTTAGACATAAACTTGTACTCTCTTCAACAAATACGGATTTCCAACGAAGTGAATATCTTTTTATCGAAGTCGGACTTTTAGGAAAAAATGTCTCTTGGCTGTCATATATTTACCTCCTGGCAGGCAGCATAGATATGTTGGATGAAACCTTTGCATCTGTGATCCATTCTTATGAACATATTATTGTAATGGATGACTTTAATCATAACTTATTAAAAGCCTCTCCTTCTGCAGAGCAGTTTACGCGCTTTTTCCTCAGCATGTGCCTCGAAATTTTACCTCTAGCACCTACACACCACTCAAAGAGCACGGAAACTTGGATCGATCATATAATAGTGTCTAATAAAAACAAAGTTCGAAGTCACGGTCAATTGCCAGTTCCCGGGATTTCAAAACACGATCTAATTTATGTCGTTTACAATCTGAAATGTCCTAAATACACACCGCCCTTAATCAAATACTGCGATTTTTCAAAATTCGATAAACAAGCATTTAATGTAGATGGATTGATACTTCCATGGCACCTTGTCCACGAAGAAGAATCGCTGGAAGCTAAAGTGGGGATTTTCACTAACTTAATAATACAACTCTATGACCGGCACGCGCCTTTAAAAATATCACGCGTAACTCGTCCTCCTGCACCATGGTTAACTGATGAAATTCGGAATTTAATGAAAGATCGAGATGCAGTGCATGCTATTTTTCGGAAAACTAAATGCGAACTATTTAAAAAACAGTATAAAATGCTCAGAAATTTAGTTACGCAGAAATGCCGCAACGCTAAAAAAAATATTACCACACCACCTTTGGCAGAGTCCGCGACTCGAAAACGATTTGGAAAAATTTGAAAAATCTAGGAATAGGTAGAGCTCCTCCCCAAATTGAACTGAATATTCCCCTAGAATCTCTAAATCATAATTTTGTAAGTAACGTCCTTCATTTGACTGTAACTTGAAGAGTCAATCCCTCGCGCTTCTCCAAAACTCAGAAACAAAATTCAACGACGAATTTTTCTTTTCATCCGTGGAACATGAGGATATAATAAAAATAGTTCAAAGTCTCAAATCCAATGCTTCAGGTACCGATGATATAAATGCCAAACTGCTAAAAAATAGCCTAGATGTGACCTAACCAATCATTACCGAAATAGTTAATTTCTCTCTAATGAGCGGACAATATCCTTTATCTTGGAAAAGTGCGCTCGTGCATCCTATTCCCAAGACAGCATAAACAAAAACCCTATTGAATACCGCCCAATTAGCATCCCCCCGACTATTTCTAAAGTACTCGAAAAAGTCGTCCGTAACAAACTGAACTGATCCCCAAAAACCAATCACTTTTAAACGATCAGCAATCAGGTTTCCGTTCCGGCAGAATACTGGTACTGCGCTACTGAATGTTATTGAAGATGCGGGAACAGCTATAGACCCAGTAATATAACTATGTTAATTTTTTCTGGATTTGAGAAAAGCGTTCGACCCCAGTAGTCACGACATCTTACTCGCAAAACAAAAAATCATGGGATTTGACAGCCTACGCGTACATGTTTTCTTAACTATTTAACTTCCAGAACACAAGAGTGGTGTCCGGTATTTGCAGCTCAAGGGCCTTAAAATTTAAACCCCGGGAGTTCCCCAAGGGACTGAAATTGACCACTAGTATTCTTAATGTATGTAAACGATGGAAATGCATTAAATATTGCAGTCATCAAATGTACGGGGATGACCTTCAGATATATCTATGGCCACCCGTCTGAACTCTTCACTCCGCATAAAATTAACGAAGATTTGATAAACTTAAACAAATGGGCAGCGTTAATTGGGCCTCAATTAAAACCCAAATAAATCACAGTTCATAATTATCAGTTCAAAAAGCACTGTGAATAAAATATCATCTTCTACCCTGCTAAAATTTATATAAATGCCCACCGTTCTACCTTGGTGTTCGGAAGTAAAGAACCTAGGTGTGTTTATTGCTCACCCTCAGCTGGAACTCAGTAGATTCAACCGCCGTAAAGTTTTTGCCGCAATGCATTCGCTGAAACTCCTGCGAACCTTTACCAATTAGTACACGTGAGACACTCATTAAATCACTTATTATGCCACATTTTGACTTCGCTTTCTTCTGACAAACATGACATCTAAATTACAACGTAAACTTCAAGTAGCACAGAACGGGGTACGGTTTATTTTTTATCTAAGAAAATACGACCATGTATCGCACTTTTTGACTCACTTCTATGCTTACTCTAGACAAAAAACGTTACTTCACTCTTTACTTCTTCTCTATAAAATTTTAAGGTTCTCATGTAACACGTCTATAATAATTTCAATCCTCTGAAATTAAACCGAGCTCGTAGTTCAGCTCTGCTCTGTGTATCACGTCGGCGACTTCTTTCAGTAAATCTTCACCATTACAGCTATCCGAGCCGAATAAACTACCAGCAGTCTAAAACATTCGAATACTTTCCGTAAATTCAAAACGAATTAAATACTTGGTAAGGTATAACGACATTAGAATGGTATTAATGTCCTTCATCCTCCAGACTTTTCCTACTACCTGCCCGTCACCCGCCCCCTAAACGCCGCACTTTCCTCACTCTTTAAATTCAAAATTCCACCCCATACCTCACTACTCTATTCTCATTTTTCATTCCCTCTCACACCATCTAAATTATTAACAACCACATATTTTCTGTGTATCCTAATAAAATTGTTCAAATAAATATTTAAAAGAGATTAGCCACGCTCCAAATAAATGCTAAAATACAGCTTTTTTTGTACTGTCATCATTGTCATATCTACAATATATAGGTCTTAATAATAATTACAATTGATGTTTATATCCTATTGTACTTTTCATTGTTCTTAAACTGTCAATATTATATCATAAATCACTGGTACTATTAACTTAGAGCCTATTGTGCTTCTCTGTAACAGCAGAGAACAATGTATATTTATGTAAAGTGCTAATGTATACCAAACGTAACATTTCTGTACCGCTTCTGGAAAAATTTTACTTTTCCACCTACTTCTTCCTCCTTTTCTTCGCTTTTTCTTCCTTTTATGTCTTTACGACTCTTTCCCCTAAAACGCCTCATCTTTCACCTTCACTACTATCCATATCATATTCTTCTATATTAATGTTCGGCCATAAGCCGCATCCTGATTGAGGTTTTCTGGGTTTACTCAATTGCTTAAGGCGTACGCCGGGATGGCCCCTGTTTGCACTCCCAGTCATAAATGTACAGTCTGTCTCCCTTAGTCTCTCCTTTCTTCTCGTCTGATTTTCTACTTCATTTTCATTTATGATTCCCTTCTCTCATTTTCTTTCTTTCCATTTCTATACCATAATGCTGTTCGGTCTTGCCGCCATCCTGATTGAGGTTTTCTGGATTTACTCAATCGCTTAAGGCGTATGTCGGGATGGTCCCTAGTTTTGCATTCCCAGACGTAAATGTACAGATTTCCCTCCCCTCTTATATGTTACTACTCTGTATAAATGTAAACTCAGTGGTTAGGCGGCAGAGCAGCCTATGGCCTGAGCCTCGCCATTAATAAAGACATTATTATTACTATTATTATTATTATTATTATTATTATTATTATTATTATTATTATTATTATTATTAGTGTTTTATATATAGATGGTACATACCGCACCCAAACCAAATTCAACTCTAATATCTAACGACAATGTTTGTTCATGTCCATTCCAAATGAATAATAAGCGGTGCGACATCCCGAATATTGCTTGGACGCTGGCGGCGGCGGTGGTGTTGGTGTGGGTAGCGGTGCGGAGGCTAAATGAAGGATTGTTCCAGTGCTGGAGCGTGAGCGTGGTGCTTGTTGGTGTCCGCGGAAGGCGCGGGGCGTGGGCGGTGGCGGCGGTGGTGCTGGTGTGCATGGCGGCGCGGGGCTGGTGCCGCGCAGCAGTGCCGGCGCGTGGCGGCGAGCGTGGCGGTGGGCACCAGCCGGAACGCCTCGGCCACTGGGAGGCGCAGTGGTGCGCAGCGCTGGTCGGAGGCGCCGGGCGCGGGCGGGCGAGGCGGCTGAGGTGGAGCTCCACCACCATCTGCGGGGCGCCTGCGTCGACACTCTCCACACTCACCATTAAAGGTGACTCATTTGCGCACGGTCGAAAGCAAGTCAACCACTCTCGTTCTCAATCATAGGCAGAATGCACAAATTTGTATGAGACTCATTTGTGTCTCGACACTTAATTTCAGGTTCTCCTCCTCCAGACCCTGGATATGTTATCCGCGGCAATGGATATTACAAACTTCATAAGGAGCTTCGCACGTGGGGCGAAGCGAAGGTGATTTGCGAAGATGAGAAAGCTCATTTACTCATCATCAATTCGGAGTCAGAGGATAAAGAGATTCTGCAACTACTTAAGGAAGAACAGAATTTTTCCCACATCGATGTTCTTTGGGATTTAATGACATAAACAAAGAGGGTTATCCTGTAACAATTTTGGTGCGTTTTTAAATTATCACATTTTATCTAGAAGTGTATTAAGCAACAATGATCATTCAAAATTAAAAAAGACAAAATTAAGTAGAAAAAGCTATTTGATGGAGGATTTTCATGACTTATGATTGACATCACTGTGTTCTCACATGAGTTGAGAACATCTGATGGACACAAATTGTTAGCCAAAAAACTTTATTTAGCGATTTTATTTATTTATTTATTTTACGTCAAAAACACTTTAACTGTGTATGACGTGGTATGGGAGAAGTTAATTTGTGCCCATTTTTGAAAATTCTATTTTCAAACATCTAAATTAGCCGCTTTTCAAAAGGCAACAAAATGAAATTCAAAATTATCTGCCCATTTCTTCTATCAGTTTTTAAAAATATAGAGAGCGTTTTACGTACAATGAAAACCTTTTCCCAGTAAACACGACGCGCTTTCAGATCGCCAACATAGATTTAGAAAAACCCAAATTTTTTTTTCAAAGATGTCGCCTTATCACTGGATAAAAAGAGGCAATCTATTGGATTATTTTAGATTTTCAAAAGCACGGCGTCATTGATCATGACATTTGACTTCAAAATTACCTTCATATGGAATCAGTTCATTGCTCTACATTGATGTTCGTACTTAAATAACGATCTCAGAAGTGGAATACCTTACTGGAATGATTGAACTTTCGTACGCGCCTTTTCCCACTCTTTGCTCATTGCACGGAGTTCAAGGATCGATTTTTGGCCCCATTCTGTTCCTACTATACGTAAACGATATGCCTACGACGATTCAAAAAGGAAGAAAGTTCTCTTTGGATGATACAACATCCTTTAATAAAGAAACTATATTTACAATATACGGTATATTTAAATAGTACAATATCAGATGTTTCAAATTGGTTCGAAATAACAAATTAATAGTAAACGAAAATAAAATGATTTTAATGCAGTTTTCCATTTCAAAAAAATTCTGTGTTCCATTGAAAAAGAACGTGTATCATCGACTGATGTTAACAAACAAAATGTTAGGCTCTTTAATTAGTCAAACCTTAAATGGAAAGTCTATTTAAAAAGAATTGAACACAAAATTAATTCTATAATGCTACGCGTTCAGAATTCTTTCATATTCTGCTGCTTGTATATTTCGCATTGTTCATTCCCGCTTGAGATATGGGCATAATATTCTGGAAATACATCTTATAGCTCCCAGATTTTAGATTACAAAAAGAATTGAACGAATTATAACCAAATCCCATCCACGTGATTCTTGTAAGCCCTCTTCATTAATATAGGAATTTTACCATTACCTTGTCTGTTGACTTACGAATCAGTGGTTTTGTCAAAATGACTTGGTTAAGGGCGGCATATTTTTTCAGAAAATGCCGATGTCTATTACTATAACACTGACGTAGATCCCTATTTTCATCGGGTGACAGTATCATCAGCCATTAAAAAATATTCACATACAATACAAGTACATTATTTACAACACTTTTCCAGGATGACGTTAAACGATTGAATCTAAGGGAAAATTTTAATCCAAAGTGAAATTTTTTCGCTGATAACTGTTTCTATAAATAGAGACTATATGTAAATCGCTTGTCATCGGTTACATTTGTGACAAAAGAAATATTGAAGTGACAATACCGACATTTTGCCTACAAATAGTTCCTAGAGTAGAAGAGATGGCGTTCCCTAGAAACAAATTTCGAACGTACTTTCGCCCTAGCCAATCAGAACTTTGTAGAAATGCAAATTTGTAGAAGTTTGACTGACGAGATTGTCTTTCTCCGATCGAGACGCTGAAGGATTAGACGGGTATTTATTCCACCACAAAAACCGACGAGGGACACTGGAAAATACTAAAATAAGTTTATTAAAAGGTAATTTTCATTTTTTTCAGGGATTAATCACGGATATGTAAAGATTAAAATTTGATAGGAATATTAAATGCTAATGCAACGAATGAAGAATAAGGTGTAGTGGACTAAAAATGAATTATAAACCACGTTGCTACTTTCTGTTGCTGAATATAAAGAGATTTTTAAATGGGACGTGTTTCTGTCTTGTTACAGCTTTTCAGCTTTTCAGTTTTTCAGTTTTTCGTTTTCAGTTTAGTTTTGAGCAATTACTATTCTACTATTCTATTTCATTTTTATTTATGGGATTTCATTTCGAAAAATTTATTGAGAATTTTGAAAATTTCCCGAAAACATATTATTCAACAACGGGCCTAACTTCACTAACACAAAGTTAAAATTTTGGGAGTTTTTGACCGCATTCTAACACGACCATCACCTTCGGTATGCTGTGATTTAACTGGGCTGTACAACGAGGAGAAGGCGTACGGAAATACCTGATTCCATCGCGGTAGGCAGCGCACAAACGTCGGACAACGACGACCTTGGGGCGTGAACGTCGCTCGACAGCCGTCACGCAGCGGGGGATCAGCTTGGAAATCCCCGGTCGAGTCAAAAAAAGCGAAAGAATATTACCAAATGCAGCTTGGAAAACTTCAAGATAGAATTCATGATTGCACAAATTAAAACGTTGAAAGTTTTTCCCTCAGAAAATAGACATTACTGACAAGTTTTATAATATAGCTTGATAACATAAATTTATTTTGGGGTCAAGAGAAATCAGATCTAAAAATTTTTTAGATTGATAAAAGTCGTCCTTGTGTATAATTCTTTATCTAAATTCATACATAATTGACTTGATGTTATTTGAAATCATTTAAGAGGAATTGTCTATGTAAAAGGTTTTGAAATAAATAAAAGGGTTTAAATTGTTTGGAAACGTTATTTCATGAACAGTCAAGAGACTTTGTAAAAAGAATTTTGACTGCGAGGTCACGCAGAAGCTGAATATTAAGTGTAAATATTGAGTGTAGTATTATTTAAGATTGAAAAGGTATTAGGAATTTGGGAAATATTGTGTATGTATTTTTACAGGATGTTATTTAAAATTGAATTGTGGTATTAAGAGATAATTTTTTGAGTTACATGGCATTTACTGTTTTCTTGTAAATGAGATCAGAGTCACTATTATTCTACAGAAAACTGCAGTTTAGGTAGGAGTTAGCTACCATTGTAATCAAAAGGAAAAGTAATCAGAGGAGAATATGTGAATGTGAGGTACGAAGGATCATTTTGGGAAAGAATATATTTTATTGTTCTTAAAACTATGAAATTGTGTTTGTTTGTTAAATGAATATTAGTTAGCAAAGACGAACCACCACTTGATAGGAATTATCCATAATCTGAGGGTATTCTAGGTTTGTGTGAGGTGTAATCACACGTCACAAAACAAGTAAATAACAGATTTACTTCTGTAATCGGCGTACTACGAAATAGTTAGGTAGATACGGAGGTTACATTTTGGCGCCAACTGGTTGGCCTGAAATTATTGAATTCGTAGGCTAATATTATTAACGAAACCAAAATTTGTTAATGAATTTTTAGTCTGAAACTTGAGTACAGAAGTTTAGTATTAGGTAAGCATCAGTAGTTCTATTGTAAATCTAATTTTTCAAGACTGGTTAAAAATGGCGGATAAATTTGATAGAGTGGGAATTTTGAACAGATCTCGTCAGGTAGCGAGGAGGAAAGCGAAACTGTGGTTCAACAACAGAACAACCTAAGGGAGACTCAGACAGTTAGAGAGGACGGTATTTGATTTAACGCCAAAACCTTTTCTCCGACGGAATCAACATCTACTTCAAGAGATGATGTTCCGACGGAAGCAGATATTCTTAGAGCTAATGACATGATGGCTAGGTCTGACAGTTCGACTCAAATCGAACATGAATTTGATTTCGTTAATCCCCAATCGAGTCAAAAAAATGAACAACTTGGCAAACCCAGATAAATTAGCTAAACAAAACGAGCAACGGGAGGCGAGTACAGTAATTAAATCAACAAATTGCACCCAAAGCGGGAAAAAAACGAAAATTACAAAGAAACTAGAAGAACAGGAGGGGCATAGTGAACAAAAGGGAGAATTACAAGAAACTAGAAGAACAGGAGGCGGGGACAGTTGAACAAATTACATAAAAATTGAAGAACAAACGAACGAATGTCAGCTGTTAGCGGAACAGGACGAGAAACAACTCAACTTTCTAGAGATCTTATCGAACGGACTGAGGCATTAGAATTAAAATTTACGCGGTCATCTGAACAATTAAAGGGCCCAAAATTTAAAGGAGGACCTTGATGTTCAAATTCAACAGATTACTTCCAATTTTAATTTTAAGAAGATTTAATTGAAACTAAGGTTACCGTTGAGAATAAAATAGACAAGAGGTCGAAGAGCAAAACAAGACCATCCAAATTATTTCAAATACAAGAACCCATTAGCCACGATGTGACACAGATTAAATAAAGTGAAAGGGAGAAAAATAGTGAAAAATCCAAATTTTAAACCAGACAAACAAGAAGTAAAAGGGAAAGTTGCAGATATAAAGGAGAGGAAGAAAATTTACTCATCTTCTTCTGTTTTGATCATCTGAGCACCATTATATTCCTCCTGGTTTAACGTTTAGTGCGCTAGGAAAAGAAAATCCGTGCATGTTTATGAAGGCAGTAAAACATTTTTTATGTTATATAATTTTCCAAAGCAAGAAAGTAGAATTATCTACCAAATGTTACAATCTAGGCGAAATTGTGGGCTGATACATTAGATCCGTTACTAGCAAATGCCCCAAGAATTTAAGGAAAATTCTTCAATCGCTATTGTAATTAGAGACCAAATTAATTTAGGTTAAATTTGATGTATAGTACCTGGAAGGGACGGTCAGATGCAGATTATGAACTGGAGAAGAGCAGGTCTTAGTTTATGCACGCCCCCCATTTCAGAGAATGAAATAGTATTTTTTATTGATGACATTTCCCGGTAGGCATACAAAATTTGTTGAAGAGTCAATTACCGATGTCTCGGAAAACTGATTTGCCAATTTGGGTTTGGGACGATGCATCATATGAAATGACGGAAAATTTAAAGGAAGTCACACCCACTTCAGTATTGTAGTTACTCCAAGAGGGACACGGTAACGGCAATAATAGTAGCAAAAGGTGAAGAGACAAGGCAAAACAGAGAGGAAGAGAATAGTTCAACCGACCGAAGCAGAGTAAAATTCAGCGGAAATGGCAAGTAAACCCAACCAAAGTTTTTATCTCAACTACGACTAATTCAAACAATGGCAGATATGAGGGGACCATCGACGTCACGTGGATTCTAACTCATTGATCCGGAAATTTAAAACTAGTAAGGTTTGTCTCGAATGTGCCCCTGAAACAAACCTTTCTCCAGATGTCGAAGAGGTTTTTGGTCCATGGAGTTATACATTCCGCTTTGAACGAAAAAGATTTATTTGAAATGAAAGATTACGAAACGAAAATGCCCATTGATAAAGGAATGCGAAGGGAAAAGATCCAGCATTAGTCGACACGGGATGCACTTGCTCGGTAATAGTGGAAAGTTTGTTGATGAACTTTCAGGAGGGCAGAGGAAATAGAAATTTCCCCTTTGCGGAAGTCTATCTGATGGGAGCGAATAAGAAGAAGTCGCGCTATCTACGACAAGTCCCATTGCAGCTGAAATAGGAAAGAAGGTATACGAGACTGTCTGTATAGTAGCGAAGGAGTTATTGTACCAACTGACCCCGGGAGTGGACTTTCTATAACCAAAAAGAACCATTGACATGGCGAGAAATTGTTTGAAATTTCTAAGGAAGGGCATAATTCACTATCATCCATTTGATGAAGATGAACATCTAATATACCATGCGAACTGTATCAAGGTCAAAACCTTCCACTTTGTTAGAAAACGTAAGAAATAATGGTAACTTAAACCGACAAAAAAGGAAGAACTGTTAAAATTGTTAATAAGATATCAACAAGTTTTGAAAATGAAAGAGCCCATTAAAGATTTTGAATTTAATTGAGCTAATTGATGAAGGGCCCATATGCATCACATAACTACTCTATACCAGTTGTATATCGGAGAGAAGTGGATGAACTTATTCAGTCCATTTTAAAACGATAAAACTTAAAAGAAAGGATTTATTTAAACCCAAATAGTCATTGTCAAAAAGAAAAAATGGAGCTAGTATGTTTAATGCAAAATGAATGGAAAGATCCTGACTGAGATGATCCCAAGATGGAGGAGATGAGGAAACTTAAAGGGGTGTTAGGTGGATCAGCAGAAATGATTTCACAGCATCTTTATGGCAGATCTCATAGCTAAGGATCTGCAGAAGATACTGGCTTGTACAGGGATAAGCTACGTATATCAGGAGTTCCGTTTGGTTTAAAATTCAGCTGCCGCATTAATCCAATGTTTAGATAATATTATCAACAAGAAATTGATCAGCCCCATTAGTGTATGGGGATGTTATCTTGTGCGACAACGTTCCAAGAGCACTTATGTCATTTAGAAAATTTGTTTAAAATCTTGATTGATAACCCCCTCCAGTTAAACGTAGAAAATCGGTTTGTGGGAAAAAGTGGTTTTTTAGGTTACCAATTAACTACTCAAGGTTTAGTATAAAACCCAGAAAATTATAGAAATTGAAAGATTCAGGCACCAAAAACCCGGGAAGCAGTTGAAAGGGTTTCGGGGAGTGTTAATTACTATAGTGGTTTCTTCCAAATTTTTCGATGTCATTGTACAATTTCTACATTGTTAAAAAAAAACCAGCCATGGGAGGACTGAACTACACGAAAGCAATTCCAAGATTTAAAGGCTTGTTTTTATCATTCTTTTGTAATTGCCATCCCAATTTTGAGAAAGAATTTATACTACAAACAGACAGAGCGACCCATCAATTGGAGCTGTTTTATATCAGATCATAGGTAAAGAGAAAGTTGATCTTATAAGTAGGGTACTTAGAGGACCTGAACTGAATTTTCAGTCACAGAAAAAGGGGGAATGCAAGTGTGGGCCATCCATAAATTAAAAAATATCTGTTGGAAGACATTTCACAATTAGACGACCACAAGGCATTAATTTTTAAACTGTTGTCACACAAATAATGACCGATTATTACGTTGATATTGTACCTTCAAAATTCTTTTTCAGAGAAATTTTCCAGGGGAGCTAACCACCTCCCAGGGCATACTTAGCAGAAATACGCTTCGACGGAGGAAATGGTAGAAGAGAGAAAGTTTTTGCACGCCCATACAATTAAATTATGAAATGCACATTTAAATTGGCAGATGATAGCCCTTCACCACAACAAGAAGAAAATAGGAAAGTAGTTATTTTTGCGTAACGACCTGAAATTTGGGGTGGAATTCCTGACAGAAAAGGCGATAGATGAAAAGTAGAAGACGCCCTTCTCAAAAAGAGCTGAACCACCACGTATAGGGTCTGGGTGCCCAAAATCCTGACGTAGGAATTATATGCGTTCACAGAAACTTGACATTTTGGAGCGATAAAATCGACAAGACATTTCGGAAACGCCCATAAGGGACGCAAAACAAATAGAAGAACGATTGCGGTTGCGTCACCTGTCAGCGCACCAAATATCCTAATCGCATTTTGCCGGAGCTCGAGCTGCAATTCTACCATCTAAAAGAATGAACTAGTAGCAATAGACCTTATGGGTCCTTCTAAAACTAAGATGGTTACAAAAAATTTTCATGTATTGAGTCTTTTTTAAGTTTACCGTTTAACATAGTCAAAAACGAGCGAAAAAATTGTTTACATCAATTAGATAAATATTTTAGAACGCCGGGACTTTGAAAAAATTTTTGTCGGATCATGGGCCGCAATTTACTACGATCACTGGGTCCGCCATGGAAAGAAGAATATTACCCACATCTTATCTAGTATTCGACATCCCCAGTCAAATCCATCTGAAAGGGTAATGAGAACTATCCAGGTTGTTTCCTGAGGGGTATATCGTCAGCGAATACCGACTGGATTTACTGGTGCCCATATCAACCAGTGGCTCAATGCGGTACATCATGACACTATTAACATGACCCATATGAGGCTCCACTTGGGAGAATGCCGCATGTATTAGAACATCTGAAGACCTGAGATCACCATTACCGAAGTCACGGATGAAGAGATTGCGCGACAGTTCATCGTAAAGCAAGAAAACGGTTGACAAACCAAATGACCATACATGTTTACTGAAGGACAAAGAGTTATGCACGTCTACCAAAACCGTCGGACGTCAGGGAAAACAAATTTCGAAATTTTAATGTATGAAGGACCATACAGGATATCGAGAGTTTTGACTCTGAATGTTTCGGGAAATAGTGGGTGAAATGGACGGACGGAAGATTTAATTTTAAATTAGCCATTCAAGAATAAAAAGAAGATTGCCATAGAATGCAAGGGGTATGAGAAATCAACTATCCTGTAAGAAGATTTTTCGGGAATTTTTTATCGCGAGAAAAAACTTTTAAGGGGGGGCTTAGTAACCGCTTGTCACGGTTACACTCGGACAAAAGAAATATTAAAGGGCAATACCAATCTTGCCTACAAATAGTTCCTAGAGTAGCGAAGAGATGGCGTTACCTAGAAACAAATTTCTGAAACGTACTTTCGCCCAGCCAATCAGAACTTTGTAGAAATGCGAATGTGGCATGAAGTTGACTGGACGATTGTCTTTCTTTTCCCGGGTCGAGACGCTGAAGTGATTAGACGGGTACATTCCACCACACAACCGACGAGGGACACGTGGAAAATACCAGAAATGAAGCTTTATTAAAAGGTAATTGTCTAAGATTTTTATGGATTAATCACTGTGATATGTCAAGATTACGTAAAATTTGATAGGAATATTAAAAGAATGCAACGAATGTAAGAATAACGGTAGTGGACTAAAATGAATTTATAAAACCACGTTGCTACATTCTTTTTGCTGAATATAGAAGAGATTTTTTGTAAATATGACGTGTTTGTTTCTTTGTTACAGCTTTTTCAGCTTTTTCAGTTTTTTCAGTTTTTTTAGTTTTAGTTTTTAGCAATTACTATTCTACTTTTATTCTATTTCATTTTATTTATGGATTTCATTTCGAAATTCTATTGGGGAATTTTGATAATTCCGAAAAAAATAGTTTATTCAACAACTGGCTCAACTTTCACTAACACAAAGTTATAATTTGGGGTTTTGACCCCGCATTCTAACGCGACCATCACCTTCGTGTATGCTGGATTTAACTGGCTGTACAACGAGGAGAAGGCGTACGGAAATACTCGATTCCATCGCGGTAGGAGCGCACAAACGTCGTGGACAACGACGACCTTGGTGAACGTCGCTCGACAGCCTACGCAGCGCGGATCAGCTTGGAAATCCCCGGGCGTGAGTCACAGAAAAGCAGAAAAAATATTTACTAAAATTGCAGCTTGAAAACTTTAAGATAGAATTATGATTGCACAAATAAAAAGTTGATATGAGCTTCCCCCAGAAAAGACATTGATCGGACAAGCTTTACTAAATATTAGTCTTGATAACCAGTAAATTTATTTTTGCAGTCGTAAGAGAAATCAGATCTAAATAATTTTATGTTTATTGAAAAGTCGTCCTTGTGATAATTCTTATCTAAATTCATACAAATTGACTTGATGTTATTTGAAATCATTTAAGAGGAATTGTCTATAAAAAGGTTTGAACATAAATGAAAGTTTAAATTGTTTCTGGTAAAACGTTATTTCATGAACAGTCAAAGACTTTGTAAACAGAATTTTTACTGGAGGTCACGCAGAAGCTGAATATTAAGTGAAAATTGGGGGCAGTATTATTTAAGATTGAAAGGATTAGGAATTTATAGTTTGTAGTATTTTACAGGATGGTTATTTAAATTATGAATTGTGGGTTTAAAGAATGATTTGTTTTAAAGTACATAAGCATTTACTGTTTGTTTCGTGTAAATGTAGATCAGAGTCACTATTATTCTACAGAAACTGCAGTTTAGGGGAGAGTACCATTGTGTAATCAAAAGGAAAAGTAATCACGTAGGAGAATATGGAATGTGAGGTAAAGGATCATATTGGAAAGAATATATGTTACTTGTCTTTTAAAACTAGAAATTGTGTTTGTTTGTTAAATGAATATTAGTTAGCAAAGACGAACCCACCACCCATAGGGAATTATCCATAATCTGAGGTATTCTAGGTTTGTGTGACGGGTAATCACACGTCACAAAACAAGTAAATAAAGATTTACTTGTAATTCGCTACTACGAAAAGTAGGTAGATACGTGACGGTTACAAACTGGGGCATCCTAAGGAAGGTAACATTAGTTTTAAAGTGATATTTAATATATTATTTACATTGGGTTGTATAATTTAAACAATATGTAAAAGTATTGTAACGCAGCTTTTGGGTCACTGACTCCCCTCTCGATCAGTTTTCGTCCAGTGTCCTGATCTATTGAGCAAATGCTGAGATGGCCCTTGTTTTGCTTCGGGCATAAATGTAACTTCATTTTCTGCCTTCTACAATTCAGGGGAAATACAAATTATCCTTGTTTCATGTTGTTGCGGGAGGAAATATTATTCCTTTTAGAAGGACAACATGGGTAGGAGCCCAAAAATTTATTGCTTATTTATCCTTGAAAATAGATATTATTACATGGGAACTTTTTCATTCAAAATTCAAGTATTATATGACTTAGTGTAGGGATCTTGAATATGTAAGGGATATTGAAAATGTGCACACAATTCACTTCTCCCCATAGCAGGTCATACGCAGTTTTAACTGTTTTTCGACGTTAAATATATAAATAAAATAAATAAATAAGATTGTAATTACGCATTGAGCAATGTAGTTACTTATGTTGTTTGAATTTATTTCTCACAGTGAGACGATGCTCAAATGTTAAATTTGTGATGTTTTTACTGTAAAAGAGTTAATTGCGTACAAACGTGTGTGTTGTGTTCCACATATATTTGAATGATAAAAGGCAATAGATCTCTAACCTTATTTTTATACATTAATAAGGCGACAAACGGGCTTCAGTTCTAGATGTTTAATTTGTTCTAAAAAGGTCAAATGTGCTTAAAATACAGTAAAGTTGATATTAATTCATGTTTGTTTCTTTTGTGGAAGTAAGAAAAGACTAGTGTTTCTCAGTATGGAAATAATTGCAGATATGCACCGCAGGTGCTTCGTTTGAATTGTTTGGTCTTTTTCTAGTAATAGCTGACGTGTTAGCAGGTCAGAAATTGCAATAATATTAGGTTACCATTGCGAGAATGTACGTGCTGGTATATAATTCCAATTAAAGTTAGATATTTCTTTTTTAATAATCTATTTAATATTATTTAAATTTATTGTTTTTTTAATGTTAGTCATTTTTCGGATAGTTTTTTAGTGAAATCGTGAAAATGTATTTAGATTTGACAATCAGTATCATTTTATCAGGCTTGATATTTGTATTTGAACTTGTATTTATCCTCATATGTCCTGTAAAAGGCACGTGGCCTCGGCGCCGATAGATCCCAGGGTTTCTAGTCGAACCCGCGAAGTTTCGAATTCGCATAACCTTCGTGACTTTAAGTACTACTCGCGCAACTTTTCTTTAACGATGCTTCCCCCTCCCTTGAGGAACAAACAGTTGAAGGCAAAGCCGCAGCAAGCACTGGGTGACAACATTCCAAGATTAAACATCGTTGGCGCGAAACAGAGCAATCAATGATAATTGCTTTAGAGTCGAGAACTCTGTTCAGCTTCAATACCATTATCAAAGAAATGGCAAGCAGGTTCAGGTCCTTCAAGGGGGACACCTAAAACGATCAGTACCTGCTGGCTACCCAGAGCGATGACCTGGGCCCCACACGTAGCAGGTTGACTTGATTTGTCAGACATTGTTACTGTAAATACCAGGGCGACTTATAACTAATACCCCCACTCCGCCCGCATTTCCTCAATCCATCGTTAAAGATAAGTTGCGCGAGTAGTATGCTTCATATGCTCGCTACTAAAATGTCGAATGTCTAAGTCCTCGAACTCAGTGATCCAAGTTTAGAAATTCAAATCCTTATCGATTTTTTAGAATATTTTTAAAGTATAGAAAATAACACTGGTGAATAATATTTCATTTGAACTTTTGTATTTTCAAAATATTAAAGAAATTCGTTTAATTCGAAGTTTTTGAAGTTATGGTTGTTAAGGAAACAGGAATTTCAAATATTTAATATTACGCCCTGTTACAAAATGAGAGATAAAGTATGTGTTGTTGTAGAAGTACTGGTTACGAGACAGTTCTCTAAATGTTTTTCGTTGTTGCAGGTGATCCTGTGTCTGCCCTTGGTTATGCTCGTTGGCATCGTGGTCAACCAGACGACTGGGATAAAAATGAAGACTGTGGATCTGTTATTTCCGAAACAGGAGAACTCAATGACATTCCTTGTGAAGTTAAATTAGGATTCATTTGTGAGCAACGTGTTTGGTAAAAATAAACGTTATGTGGGACTATCCCACATTTTCTATTAACCTGTTCGCTATTCAATGCCTAGAATCCCTGATATTTTAAGTCCTAATTATATTACGGAAAACTAGTGGGGTTAAACGTAGCTCAGATTTCCTGCTATTGTTTGTAACGGTTACGTAAAATATAATTCAAATTGTGTGTATCTGACTTTAAGGCAATATAACGCACCCTCATCGTACTCACTGGCAAAACTCCTAGGAGGTGGGAGGAACTGTCCCTCAACAGTTATTGGTATAACGGGGAATGTTGCAAGATACTCCTTAGTAATCTGTACCTTACCAAACGAATGGTTCCAAGCCTCCAAATAATAGGATGCTGGGGACGCTCTTGATCATGCAGTTTGAAGCACAACTCACAATGTCTACTTCTTAGTATCTTCTGAAACCTACTTTACAAGTATTTAGTGGTGCTAAAACAGCACGTACTTTCTTGTCCGTACTTTCATGCAAAACCATGCGAAATGTACCAAACTTTGGAGACTTTTTACATGACTTTCTTTTATAATTTATCTATTTCTTTGAAAAGTTTTGAAAATATCCCAGGGACTTCATGTAAAGTACCCCCAAAATTAAAATATCGGTTTCAAACTCAAGGATCCGCGACACCACCCATATCAATTGAGGAATATCTATTTTAGAGAAAATCGACTGAACGGTTTAGTCGCTAGCATTGTTCACAGGCGAACCGACAGACAGACGTTTTGCCTTCATTCTATTTTTCGGTAACAATAATATGGATTCTGGCTACACCACGTGTTGAAGGATTTTTTTAGTACATTTAGCAACATGATTTTTTTAATTTAGTACTTTTTAGTTAAAAGGACCCTGTAGTAAGAGTTTTTATGCCAAAAATTTGCCGTTTTTTTCGCGCAGCATTACAAACTTTCTCTCTCTAGGCGATAGCGAGAAAGTCAAATGAACCCCATTTTTGCGTATAGGGCCAATGATGTGCTTAGCAACACTAAATATTTGTATCTCAAAGACACACGGTAGCACTTGTTACCAGTTCAATATTTCACGCGTTAATAAAATATTTCTCAATCCTAACATTTAACGAAAAACCTAACTCCATAGAAATAGTAGACAAATGTACTACTTAGATATTTCCTCAATTAACACGACGGTTTAGTTTTCTTTTGTTAAATAATTATTTGGAAGAAATGTTAAAAACGTAGTTTTCGGTGTCTTAATATTTAAATGAAATAATACTTTTAGACAACCGATAAAAGGTAAATAGAATTAGTTTTAGAAATAATCGAATTGCCATCTGTGTAAAATTAATAAATATGTTCTATGAATAATTAATAAATCGATAATGATCATAGCAGTGGAAAAGACTATTTAAAATAACACAGAGTAGTAACGCCAAGTCGTGCGACAGAGAATTTCTCTTGAGGTCATGGACACAGTAGTATTAGTATACGTTAGGGATTCCTGAAGAATATCCAGGCATACAAACTACAAAAACGTTTATAGAAAGGTTAAATGTTAAAAAAATCGGAATTTAGAGTGTATTCCTTGAACAATAAAAAAATATTTAATACAAAAATACCTCGAGAAAGTACAGCTCTGATTAATCAAAGAAATGTAACGATTCAACCACCAAGAAGTAAGAATGAAAGACTGACTAAAGAAAGGACGGAAAGAGAGATCTGAAAGAGAAACCATGTCTCATCCCTTATGAGAAGAAGAAGAAGAAGAAGTAGAATAAAAAAGAAAAAGAAGAATTCCCAACCTCATATTTGACTGGAATTGCGAAGATGATATACCATGTGTTACAAAACGCTTTCTTTCATCAAGGAACGTCTATAGCACACGCCGAGCGGCCGAGCGACCGGGAGCCATTAACTGGCAGTGTGTGACCGTTGGCGGTCGAGAGAGAACACGAGCCCATGCGCTCACCCACAGTACAATCCTGAAAACGTTAATCTATCTGATCTTTCTGCTCCAATTAATAATTTGTCGATAGAGTAATTATTCAACTGTGTAAAGGTAAAACTAAGAAGTGTTACGCATGTGGAGAATAAGCTGATGCAATGACACGCCAAATCATCGGTGTGTTGTTCCTCGTGGTGCCGAGCTAACGGAAATCTACAAACTATCATCTGGAAACGCAGCACAACGGTTGTATTTAGTTTAAGTTAAACAATTTATGTCATACCAACCATAAGACAATTTGAATACTGTAAGTTTGCATCCATCCACTTAATTCCCAAATCATCAATGGCCATTCAAATCGTATTTGAATTCCATAACTGTTTTACCAAAGAGCTACCAAAGATGCAAAATAAACATTGGTATTTCAAAACCATAACCTTAATTCAGATACATCACCATGTAAGTATATCTGACATACGAAAGTTAAGGAAGGTTAATTAAATCTGTAATTCAAATGCATACAGTATACTTAAAAAATTTAATAATCTAAATTAAAATGACTTATTTCATTTGTGAAAAAATCACACAAGGTGGGAACAAATCACAAAATTAACAAAAAAATTATTTTACAGTTGGGGCCTCAGAAGCGGAGCAGAGGACCACAAACCGAGTATATACTTTAAAACCAGGAAATATATTCCCCGCAGTATTGCATAATTTTCTTTCTAGTACGTATATTTTTCGTATATAGTTACGTACGGACATAAGTATGTAAAATGAACCCAACGTATATATGTCTTAAAATACTGTGACTGCTCACTCAAATTTATGGTGAGTTGGCTCGCTCCCGACATGAGAGAAAGAATACGGACTAGTGTAATAACCGAAACAAGTTTGCCTATGACCAGGGCAGTACAAATATACGTCGAAAGCTTACGGCGCGAATCTAGCGGAGACTGGCAGGAAGTAAGATTGAGCTCATTCCTTTGGTGGTACTGGCGTGGACGGACTCGCACACTAGGCTGAGAGCTGTATCGTCGTTAGGTTCTACATAGCCAGTTGACAGCAATTGAATCTAATAGCATCTACGTATAGGAACAGCCCAAATCTCTCCAAGTGATGTAATATTCGCACAAGAATTCTACTGCAAAGAACGATTATGAAGAAAGTCCTTTTTTAGATTTTTCATCATATAAAATGTACGATGAGTAGAAAAACTATTCTCATGGTGGATAATCTTATTTACAACCCTTTGAATCGTTTCTTTTGAAAAATATGGTTTTCTTATTATTTAATTGTATTTAATCTCATAGTTGTTTGGATTTTTTGGAATCTTTCCATAATTTCATTGGGAAGGAGCATCACCCATACGTGAACCTGCGTGGGTCCGCGCTGGCACCCGAGAGAGATGTAATCGGTGCGTTCAGCTACCACATGTTAATCACTGCATTCCTAAGGCTGCAAATTCAGTTTTGCCTCCTGGAGAATTTCTAACACGGAGGAAGGGAATCGGACTGAAGACGCTGAAAAAGAGAGCGCAAAAGTACCGGAAGAGGTTTGGCGGCAGAGACATTCGGTACGTCGACAAGAAGGCAAAACCCAATGCGTGTATCATTCGCTCCCTGGAAATTCGTCGATTGATTGTTTGATTGGTGATTCTGGGCACGTCAACTACTAAGGTCCTGTAAGTGCAGTGGATGTGTTCATCTCGGGAGGTGACTGATCTTCCCCCACTGGCTAGCGAGATTCGGCGCCGACCTTCGTCGGCTAGTGAGGTTTCTCCCTAACCAGGACTCTACCACCAGCGGGGCACTGCCCCAGCCGGCACAATCTTTAAGCTACCGACCGGTCTCCCGGCAAGTGTCGAAGTGCATACTAGTGCAAGTGTGTAAGGAGTAAGGATAGGGCAAAGAAGCGGAAGGAAAGTTCACGCGCGGTCTGTGGCCCGTTTGGTAGGGTACTGCTCCGGCATTCGCCTGGTTTTGATCGGTGAAACCACGGAATACTACCGCAAATCAGAGCAGCCAGCCGCTAGAATTCTCCTCCAGACCGACACTGAATTCGCCCTAGCTATATCTAGCTAGTGTCGAAAATCCTGCTACTGACGCGACTCGAACCTATGCTTCGATTTTTCGATAGTAGCCGCTGACTTTAGGTCACTGTTGCACCTCCTGCCTTACAAAATGAATCTTTTTAACAGTGGTAAGCATATTTATGAGGACACTAGCTCCGTTGAGAAGGGCGTTTGCGAAGTAATTGAAACTATTCATTTTAAAAGGCAGAAGGTGTAACAACGCCCTAATGTCATCGGCCACTATAGAAAAATCGAAGTTTAGGTCATAGGCACTTCATTGTTATCAGTTGATGCCCTGAGCCACCTCTCCCGGTCTGAATCAGTCACTAATAAAGCTGAAAAAGTGTAAAGATTGCTTTAAAACTGCAGAGTGAACCTGCGAAAATGAGCGAGAGTTGTAGGGCTACATCAGTTTAGAAATAAAAGTCGTACTCAAAGAAATAGTGTCGACCGAGAAAAAAGACAATTTATAGGAAATACGATATTGTTAAACTGCCTGATGTGGCTCAGGGCAACAACTGTTACCACTTCAGTGTCTCTGGGAGATCCTTGGGTTTGAACCCCGTCGGCGGTGGATTTTCAATGAACGATAGGTGGAATTCAGCCGCTGCATAGAGGAGAATCCTAGTGTCCGGCTGCTCTGATCGATAGTTCTAGGTGGTTTCTCCAATCAATGTCACGTGAAAGACGGTTCATTAACAAAGATCCCATCAACTGATGTCACTGCAGGCACCTCTGACCAGGAGGTCCTAGGTTCCGAGTCCTGATGGCGGCAGGATTTTCGACACTAGCGTTTCAGCTAGATCGAATTCAGTCGCTGTCTGGAGAAGAATTCTAGCGGCCGGCTGCTCTGATCGGTAGTTTTCCGGCGTTTCTCCGATCAACACCAGGCGAATGCCGGAGCAGTACCCTAACAAACAGGATACGGACCGCGCAAGATCTTTCCTTTCTCTTCCTTGACCTATCCTCACCCCTTACACATACACTTTCACTAACATGCACTACACTACCACATATCCCGGGAGACCGGTCGGGAGCTTAGAGCTTGTCCCGGCTGGGGCGGTGTCCCGTTGGTGGGAGAGTCCTGGTTAGGGTGAAACCCCATTAGCTGGCGGTAGGTCGGCGCCGGATCTCGCCATCCAGCGGGGAAAGATCACCGCGCATATCCCGAGAAAAAAACATGCACTACACTAACGGGATTAATGACAAAAGTAGTTGACGTGCCCGGAAACACGAAAAAATCAAATCAAATCAACAAAGATCCAAGGCACGCTGTCTTTCCGGCCTCATTCATTCCCACCCCCTCTCTCCCTTATTGACAAACACATGCGCGAAGAAATAAGAGGTCATCTTCGTCAACGTAGTATTTTTATTCAGATAGCCGGCTTTAGGCTTAGCCGGTAAAATAGATTAGATAGGTTAGGTCAATTAGGTTAATGAATTAATGTCGTATATTGCTATTTTACTAGAATGGAATATTTAAATTACTTGATGAAATATACACAATATCTCTGATATTCTAGTATTTTAAATATATATATATATATATATATATATATATATTGTGACGTCACGGGATTATACAAACCCGTAACGCCACCATAAGTCACGAGAAAAGCCCAGAACACGGATAAATAGGGTACGCGGCGGAGCGATGGTCCGAGAAAGCGACATCTACCCGCAGGTTTTCGCACTCCGATGTCCGAAGTTGCGGCTAATATTTTTTTGAGAGGGTGCGAAGGAGGAGAAAATTCACCCCTCCAGAAATTTCCCCAGGCGGAGTCACATAAATACCGCGACGCACTTCGGGAGAGCACTTTTACAATTTTCGACAGCGACGGCGACTCAACCTAATTCTTCGGCAATAGTCATTGGTTAGTGCAGGAGTATATTTTTACTAGTTAGTTAAAACTGATTTGAGAAACGCGGTAATAAGTGATAGAATTCAGAAGTGAAGTGCATGTACAGTGTTAGCACTAACATTACGCGAGTAAGCAAGCTTAAATCTGAAATAGTTTCATAATTGAAATAAATTCGCGCAGAAGGACTCTAAACGAAATCCAGCATTTAATTTTGTTCGCCACGACCACGCACGCTCAAAGTGTGGTATGTCGGCCGAGTGCTAGAAGTAGTCAATTCAAGTACGTTAGTTATTTAAAGCTGGAAGCGCGAACAACGGGTACGCGGCACGCGGCAGAAGGACGACTCCAGTGAAGACCCAAGCGTAGGCGAGAAGGACTTGGAACAAATTTCGTGGATGGTACGAGCCAGAGATCGAGAGAAAGGTCTGGAATTTGGACGTGTGGCAGAATCCTGATATCGAGGGAAAGAAGTGGTGTAACCGCGGAACATCGAACCAGTCAAGCGACGCGGCGAGGACAGCGAGCGACCGAAAACCCCAAGGTTAACTGATGACGAGCGGGAAGGAGATGTCGAGGTAAAGAACTGGCAACTTCTATGCGGCAATTTGTTGGGAAACCGTGTAGCTTTAAAATACCAGGCGAAGCGTCCTAAAATAGGTGAAAGTTCCAAATAATTACTGGGAGAAATATTTCGAACGTATGAGCGGCAGTTTAGATTTCATTCGCTGTACGCACTAGTAAATTCGTTTGAATGTCATACCTTGTACAACTTTTCTAAAGTGAATTATGATTTTTCATGTAATGTAAAAGTGATCTTGTTTGAAAGTCACGCTTTCATTGTATTGTGTCAGGGGTAATTGGTTGCTATAATTTGTAAAGGGTACGATTTAAGTAACGTGTGTGTCACGTTTATTCTTGTGTTTGAGTTCACAGCATTGTAATAAATGTGCAGCTTAAGGCTGACACCTGTGAACAATCTATGATAGAATAATTGTAGAGAATCATTTAAAGGGCCGTGCACGGAGAACATTTAACAACAGCAAGAGTTGAATAAGGTAGTATATTAAAATTTTTCATCGGCTACTCAGACTACTCAGTTCGACATACTGAAGTACTCACTCGCCCCATTGAAAATAATACTGCGAGAAGGGGAGAAATGAGAATAATTCTCTAAGTAGTAGGGAAGCTGTTCATTAGAACTCTCAACTTGATTATTTATACAGTTCATAGATTCAAAATGATAAAATGAAAAATGTGTATTTGTTTACAGCCCATCCAGTAAATTTGTTTCTTCAATATGCGAAGGAATTTTGAATAGTGGTGTGTAATTTAGGAATGATCCTTTACATATTAAGACAAATCTGTGCAGTTGTTTTGTATGTCACTTGCTCCTAATGAATGAATTCATATATATTTTTCAAAAAATATTTGGAAAAAATTAATTTATCTAAAATTATTTTGTCTAAGCAAATAAAAAAACTGGGAGTCCTTTGTTTCTATTATTAAGTACTCATGTTCATATTGATAAAATGGAAAATGTTTGTTTTCAGTCCTCCCGGTAAAAGTTCTTCTTCAATATTTGAAGGAGTTTTATGCAGTGGTATTTTAGGAATGACCATTTACATTTTAAACTAATCTGTAAAGTTGTTTGCGTATCAATTGCTGGTGTACGTTTTTCTTCTTTATGTGAAGAAGTTTAGTGGGGATAATTTAAGAATGATCTTTTTTAATCTGTGCTGTAGTTTTGAATTGCTCCCAATACTTGAATTCATCCATACTTTTCTATAAAAAGATAGACAGTACTTAATTTATCAAACAAAAAGTTTGTCTGAGCAAATAAATCAATCTGGGAGTTCTTGGTTTCTATTATTCAGCTCTCCTGTACAAATTGGAAAAATGGAAAGTAATTTATGTTTTTGTAAACCCAGTAAAATTTTTTTCTTCAATATGTGATGGATTTCTGTGTAGTGAATTCAGGAATGATCATTTACATATTAAGGCTTATCTGTAGTTTTTTCATATTAATTGCTCCAAATAAATGAGTTCATTCATATTTTTCTAAACAAAATTAGCAAAAACATTTTTTTAAAATTTTATTCCAAGCAAATAATATCTGGGAGTCTTTGGTTTCTATTATTCATATTTCAGGATCTATAATCTCCATCACTTGAGATAAAATAATGATGCTAATATTGTTTTGTTATGTGGCTCAGTGCATTGTCAATTTATTATTTACACATTATGTAATGTTGGTGGATCATTAGTTTTCTAATGTATCAGTCGTATGATTAATTGATTTACCTTAACAAACAGGTTTTATACTACATGTTACTAGCACATAGGGCACATTAAAAAAAATTTTTCCGTCTTCAGAATTATAAAATCTGGTAATTTTGTTTCAGAATAGATACAAGTATTTTAATTTATTTTTAAGATTATGATTCATCAATTACGTTATGACATCTATAACTATTACTCCGGATCTACCTACTACTGTACCCGTGCATGAACTTCCGCTTGTTATACTCGATTTAAAACAGTAAGTTCCTTCAAGGTCACGAGTTGACAGATCAATTTCAAAACTTTCTTTATGAATACAATAGAAGAAAAAATATAAAAATTGGATAAGTTTTGCAACGTGACAATTGATTGTTGTGTTGGAATATTATATAAAACTCCAAAATTATATATGTGAGTTTGCAAGTATTTGATTTTGTAGTTTAGATTTGTTTATTGCTTTTAGTTATGAAGTGAATGTTTACAAGCAGGAACTTCAAATAAGAAAAATGTAATTATTTATGTAAAAGTGAACGAGGTAATCCGGAAATTTCCAAATGGGGGTCGAGAGAAGACAGCTATCGTGGCGTGGCCGGGCAGAGCACGGTAGGGAGTAGGGCGGAGAAGGGATACAATGGAAGAGAAAGAGGTAGGTCCCGCCGCAGGGTATGGAAAGATTGAATTCCTCTTCCTGTATAATAATTTACTGTAATAAATGCCAGAGCAATGCCGGGTATTTCAGCTAGTATGTATGTATGTATGTATGTATGTATACATATAGTAGCTGCACAGAACACCAGGAGCTATTCTCGGCCACAAGCCGGTCGGCAACGGGAAGTCGAACAAAGAGACGGAAATGCCCAACTGCTTGTCGGACCCACGCCAAGGAAAAACCCCTGACGTCATGGAAAGGGCGCGTCTCTAGTGAAAGGGAGCGAAGGCGTACGTCACAGGGCGTTAGGTAGGTTGGCTGCAAGGAGGCGCAAAGTGACGGTTCGTCGAGACAAGTCGTTCGTTCGAGACAAGTCACGTGACGCACAACCCGATGCGTGATTGGCGGGGAGCCACCGCATCATCATGACGGGAGGGGAAATGGCGCGTGCCATAGATAGGGAGATAGGAGCTTCCTCGGTCTATTTGAAAAATTCTTCGGTGAGCGAGCTTCTGCTATTTCTGAAATTCTTCGGTGAGCGAGCTTCTTCAGTCGGAATTCCTTGCTTCTGGTTCCGCTTCTCTGAGTGTCGCGTCGCCGTATGGCCGCCGAGTACCGCGATCAGTGTCTCGCGGTGAGACGTTAGCCACCGAAGACTGTTACAAGCGTGAACGTAAACGCGTGTACGCACGCAAGCGTATCCACCCTACATGTGCGGGCGCCAGAAAAAGCAACGAAAGACGGAGGGAGCCTTCCCTGAGGCATCGCTCTCGCCACGCCGCCACTTCGGCGAGTTACGAGGGAGACCCGGCGTCGACTGGAGTTGACTGCGCGGGCGCTATTCCGACCCCTCGCTTCCACCGGAGACCACCGGGTGATCAGTTTAAACTGCAACCGACATCAGGGAGAGGTAATTGTACTGGCAACTATATTTGACGGGGTCGGAGAGTGGCTGGCAATTTCAAGCCGGTAGACTGTTGGGAAGTACGCTTAATCGCCTCTCCCCTAATGCCACCAAAAGGAGGAGAGCAGATGACTGTCGAGGCCACGAGTTCAAAGAGAAAGGCACGCACCTGCTTGTTGGGCCTCGAAAGAATATTGTATTGACAAGAACAGTGATTTTTCCTTAATTGTTTAAAACTGAAATAAGCTTGCCAAGTAAAATATATTCAGGTAAGTTAAATAATAAACTTTGCTTGTTTGAGTTTGTAACACATATGCTCCAGAAATGCACATGTTTTATACTTTTCTGTTTTAAATAAATATTAATAAATTATAAATTCCAGAATCGCAGAACAAATATTATTATTATTATTATTATTATTATTATTATTATTATTATTATTATTGAAATAATGTCACTTTAAAAATAAAATCTCGAAAGAGCGGATCAGAAGTAATTGCATAATAATCACTTACTAAATTGTCAGTGAAAGATGGTCATTGGTTGATACACCACAGCATTGATCTTCATCCCATGTATCACCTCCTTCAGAATAATCCACCTTCAGGAAAATTTCCCGCAAACGAAAATAAGAAAGATAGTTTAGCAATCGGTAAAGAAGAAAATGAAAATATTTATTATGACGAATTAGTGTCAGAAACAAGCGAATCTCACAAAAAATGTTTAAAATGCTATTTGCTAACACACAAGCATTAACTCCCATATGAATATTGTCATAACCCGATGTAAAGTTTCTTCGTCAATCATACGAATTACTTCCTTGATGTTTCTTTGCAGCTCTTTGAGATTAGCAGGCTTGTTCGCATGACCTTTTCCTTCGAGACATCCCCAAAGATACAAAATCCGGTAGGGACAAATCAGACGAACGATGGGACCACAAACCCCGTCAAATTATTGTTCCCCCAAAAAATAATTTTAATTGCTTTATCATCTTGGCAGAATGTAAAGTTGCTCCATCCTGCTAAAACCAAAATTTTTTCTCATCCTTTTCAAGACAGGAACCAAAATTTGCAAATGTATTCTCATACGTATCAACCGTTACTGTTTCTTTCAAAAACAACAGACCAATTAATCTACATCGATAAAAGACACCATACTCCAATCTTCTTTTGTTGCAATGATGTCTCTACATTTTCCTATGGTCTCTCGGTAATCAAGAGTCTGTTATGCTTGTTAATACGTATGCATGTATCCATCCAGATGTAGTCAATTCTCATCAATAAAAAACACTTTAGCAAGTGCATCAAAATCTTCGTTGACAATGCGCCGTAGTCAATTATACTAATTCATGCCAGCAGCCCGATCAGGAATTTTAAGCTCTTGAGATATCCGTTGTTTTAATGCGCTTTTTTTGTGGCACAATGCTCACTTTCATACGAAACATTACATTGCTGCTGAAGCTTTCTTCATACTTTTTTCGGAGAAGTTGAAAGAAAATCTAGTTTTTACAGCGTGAACACTGTTTTGGCGACTGCTTCCCCAATCAAACACGCTCTGTCTCCCAATAGCATATTACTAACCGAAATATGATACAGATGGTCTTGTTCGGAGTACACGCAGATTAACATTTTTCTTTGAAAGTTGCCAGGCATCTTTGAAAGATTGCGATCGGAAATACTCCTCCACCACAAATCTACGACACCAGGCGAATGCCGGAGCAGTACCCTACCAAACGGGCCACGGATCGCGCGCGATCTGTCCTTCCTCTTCCTTGCCCTCTCCTCTTACACACACACACTTACACTAACATGCACTACACTACCACATATTTCAGAAGACCGGTCGGGAGCGTAGAGCTTGTCCCGACTGGGACGGTGCTCCGCTGGTGGGAGAGTCCGGGTGAGGGGAAAACCCCACTAGCCGACGCTAGGTCGGCGCCGGATCTTCACATCCAACGGGGGAAGATCAACATCTCTCGAGAAAAAAAAACATGCACTACACTAACGGGACTACTGACCGAAGCAGTTGACGCGCCCGGAAACACGAGAAAATCAATCAATCAAACAAACCTACGTTGCTCGATGCTGCGATGCATCGTACGATAACTTCAAAACAAGGAAGACGCACCCTGTTTTGCTTTGAGCAGGTTTGATCCAGCCCACAGGAGAGGCGCGGGTGAAAGGAGCTGTCCCAGAAGCAGTGTTTCAATTTTTTCGCTTTTCTCTCGGGGCCCCGAACGGCAGGGTTGCGTTTGCGTTTTAAACTTTATATATATATATATATATATATATATATATATATATATATTGTGACCTAATGGCATTAGACAACCCCATAACGCGAATCATGTTTTTCCAGGAGATCACGAAATGAGGAGAATATTCACCCCTCCAAAAACTTCCCCAGGCGCGAGTACCATAAGTATCGCGGCGCGCCTCGGAGGAGCTCTCTATGATTGCAGCAGCGACGGCGACTAGACTGAGTTCTATGATTACAGCAGCGATGGCGACTAGACTGAGTTCTGAAGGCGATTGTAACTTGATAGCATCGGAGTTTATTTTAACTTGGTAGTTAAAAGTTAGCTTGAGAGGCGTATCTTCGAAAGTGATGTAATTAAGAACTGGAGAGCACGAACATTCTTCGCATTAACATTCTCAATATTTGAGGGAACAAGTGAAGTGACTGTTTGACTCCGAAATAATTTCAGATTTGTAAAATTCGCGCAGAAGGATGTTAACTAAATCCAGCATCTCATATTCCACGCTGAGACCACACACGCACGAAGTGTGGTAGGTAGGCCGAGCATTTAAAGCATGACTTCAGCAACATTAATTATTCCAGGCTAGAAGCGCGAACAAACTTGTACGAGGCGCGGCAGAAGAAGGACGGCCCCGGAAGAGCGAAGCGTAGGTGAGAAAGATTTGGACTGGAACGAGAATCATACGAGTCCGGAGAACGGGAGAAGGGTGTGGAAACTGTAGGCGTATCGGAGTAGTAGTGTGACTAGTAGGACTTTTATGCGGCGATCAGTTGGTGAAAGATAATAGCGGCAAATACACGACAATTGGTGTTAAAAGTGAGTGAAATGTCCAGAATATGTTGGAGAAGAATTCCGAACGATGTGAGTGGCAGTTTCAAGTTCATTTACTGCACGTGTCAATAAATTCATTCAAAGAGTTCATACCTGGTGCAATTTTACTTGAATGCATGATTTTCACATGTTGTACAGTTGAAGTTATCTGGAAAAGTCAGTTTATTATATTGTATGAAAAGTAATTGCTTTCTGTGTTATGTAAAAGGGTCAGATTTAAGTAACGTGTATGTTACGTTTTATTATTTTGCCTTGTTTTCTTTTTTTGTCTCTTCAGTGACCAAGTACTTAAAGCGCATTATCCTGTTGTATAATTGTGTCACTCATTTTTTTAATTGAATATATGCTCATTTTATTCGTATTTTATCTGATTCATTGTGTCAAGGGTTCAGACCTTTCTCATACCCAAAAGATCCTGCTTCCTGACAATTTTAAGCTCGCTTCCCGAGCATTCATACTATCACGCCCTTATCACGTGTGGAAGGTAGTAGGTGGGTGTGTTAGAATATATATATATATATATATATATATATATATATATATACCAATTCTGACCCCTGTTTACTTCTGGGTACTAGTAATGGTAATAATGACGAAGCTTGGATTCATTAATTGATGCAATCGGACGGGAGAGGTTAGAACAGTGACGGAGATTATGAAATGCGTGAGTATTGCTGGATGAAAAACTTCATGCAGCTTGTTGCAGATCCACTTGCTCCCAATATAACTGCTATTAATTGTCAGAAAGATAAAAATTATCTGAATAATTTTCTGGTTCAAGAAATCTCTCATTTTTAAAGTGGCGTTTTTTCATAAATGGAACTTTGATACTTCTATTACTCATTGTAAGAGATACAGAGGTTATAAAAGAGAATTTCAAAACGTATGAAAGTTTTTCTACGCTCCTTATGTCTAACGGGTAAGTTCGCTCGTACAATTTGTTTTCATAGATCATATTAAATGTTTTCAACAGCATAATAAATATAAATTTCTATTGTCCCAGAGCTTTTGCGTTTGATATCGAACTCTTACAAGCTTATTTAGCAAAAGTTCGTGATTCAGCAGACGAATTTCTGCATTCTTCTAACCTTGGATTTCCATGCTTCTTTCTTCAAACCAGACGTTTCCAAAAGTAAATTTGCTGGAAATTTGTCAGGTGAATGCTGAAAAAGTACCCTGACATACGGGCCACGTAAGAGCTACCCGTTATAACTAATGATATCAGAAATTGACAAGGGCGGTGCTTGTTGGTGTACGCAGAAGGTGCGAGGGGTGGGCGGTGGCGGAGGTGGTGCTGGTGTGGGCGGCGGCGCGGGGGCTAAACGAGGGATTGTTCCAGTGCTGGAACGTAAGGGATATGCTTGTTGGTGTTCGCAGCTGGCGCGGGGCGTGGGTGGTGGCTGCGGTGGTGCTGGTGTGTGTGGCGGCGCGGGGGCTGAACAAAGGATTGTTCCAGTGCTGGGGCGTGAGCGTGGTGCTTGTTGGTGTCCGCAGAAGGCGCGGGGCGTGGGCGCTGGCGGCGGTGGTGCTGGTGTGGTGGCGGCGCGGGGGCTAAACAAGGGATTGTTCCAGTGCTGGGGCGTGAGCGTGGTGCTTGTTGGTGTGCGCAGAAGGCGCGGGGCGTGGGCGCTGGCGGCGGTGGTGGGCGGCGCGGGGGAGCAGGCCGGTCCGGCGGCGAGCGTGACGGTGGGCACCAGCCGGAACGCCTCCGGCCACTGGGAGGTGCAGGTGGTGCTGCAGCGTAGTTCCGAACTCCCTGATCGCGGTTTGGAGAGACTGCATTTGGATGTGCAGCCGTCAATCGCCATGTGCGGAAGTACGCGGAACGACGCTGTACTCGTTACCCTTCGAGGTATGGACTGTGCCTGTTTCACTGTTTGCCTTGGATAGCTACTGCTCTTGCCTTGAAGTGTTTGGAGCCTGGCGCCATTAACCCTCTACTAGTCACAGGGAAACAAACGAAATTTGAAGGTGATAGTTTTTCGTGATTTCTTTGCCGTTAAAACAGTTGAATTATAATTCCAACTAGTCTCGTAAATATGAACTGTGATCATGTTGCTCTCTTAGGTCAGTAATCGGCGCATTTTCACAAAAGCCGTACATCGTATAGCGGTGCATTTCCAACAAGCATCAACTCGTTTTTTTAACGTTTAGCAATATCTAAAATTGCTTCAAACTCCGCTATATGTACACGTAGATGCATAAATTATATCTAAAAACTTCGGTCAGGAAAACAAAGAAGAATACCAAAATAAGTGCAAAATATTCCTATGTCTAGTATTCAGGAAGAGCCTTTAATTCTGAAATATTTTTAAAATTAGAAATAAGTGTTAAGATATGTATTTTGCGTTTTTATTGATATTTCCTCTCTATTTTTTAAAAGATTGTTTATGTACACAAAATACAATCAATTATATCATGTATGATTTTATTTTTCATGTATCATTCAAATATCTAAAACTGGGGTTTTCAGATAACCCATGCGATAAATGACGAAGTATCATATCACATTTAACGGAACGTTAAACAAAGAAGATGGCAAATAGCGAAAAGTCTGTGGTATATCTTGCTTGTTCCAAAAATATTTGCCTTATGCGTTGAGTTGAGTCAAAACCAGTGAGTTCTAAGCAATATGATGAACAAAGCTTTTTAAGTCATTTCGGTTCTTGCTCTTGTTAACCGTACAGCTGTTATCGATTAATGGTATTGTTTCAAAACTTTCATAAGTTTGTGCTTTAATCAATTTAATCAGTAGGCATACTGCTAAATATCACCAAAAAGAATTTGTATTTGCTTTGGTTTCTTCGGAAATAAACTTCTTCTTCTTCTTCTTCTTCTTCTTCTGCACTTCAAGGTTCCGGGTCCACTTCCTTCTGGGCCCTCGTTCATTTCTTCTTCTTCTGCTTCTGTAGTCTACTGTGAGTACTGGTAGTCGGTTACCGGGCATTCTTCTCAGATCTTCATATCATCATTATTGATTTCTTTCCAGTTCCTCCAGCAGTGGTTCGACTCCTAGAATATTTCTTTTATCCGTATTTTTCTTTTTATCTAAGATGTGATAACCTAAAGTGCTTCCTAAAAATTTCATTTCCGTTGCCTGTATTTTAGAGTTATCTGTTTTTGAAGTCGCTCTTGCTTCATCTCCATGCATTTACATTGGCATGGCTACTGTGTTGAAGAATATTATTCTTGTTTCTTTTCTAGTTTTATTTTTTAGATGTCTGTGTATCGTGCCACAGATATTCTTAAGTTTATTCAGTATTTTATCTACATCTATATCTAAAGGAATTTTTTAAAATTTTCCTTCAGCAATTTTTACATCTAAACAATCTTTGTTCTTACTGGATATTTTTTTAATAAGATTTTGATTAAAGGAACATTGATTTACTTTTTTCCGTAGATATTTTAAAACCATATTCTATTTCAGTTTGATTTAATCTACATACGTCCCATACGGCCCTTCTCTTCTATTAGAATATTAGAAATATTAGAGAGACTTTTTTACGTACGAATGGAAACCTTTCTCCCTAAACATAACGCGCTTTCAGATTGCCAACATGGATTTAGAAAATCAAAATCAACGGAAACAGCTATATTTTCTTTTCTTAAAGATGTCGCCTCATCATTGGATCAAAACGAGGCACCTATTGGATTATTTTTAGATCTCTCAAAAGCTATTGACGTCATTGATCATGACATTTTACTTTCAAAATTACCTTCATATGGAATCCGTGGTATTGGCCTAGATTAGTTATGTTCGTACCTTAAACAACGATCTCAGAGAGTGGAAATACCTTAATGGAATGATGGAACATTACGTACGCGCCTTTCCGACTCTTTGCCCATTGCACGTGGAGTTCCTCAAGGATCGATTTTAGGGCCTATTATGTTCCTACTTTACGTAAACTATATGCCCTCGACGATTCGAAACGGATTAACGGTTCTCTTTGCAGATGATACGAACATCCTTTGCAATAAAGAAACCGTAAATAGTACAATATCAGATGTTTCAAATTGGTTCCGAAATAACAAATTAATAGTAAACGAAAATAAAACGGTTTTAATGCAGTTTTCCATTTCAAATAAACCATTCTGAGCCCCATGGAAAATGAACGGTGTACCATCGACTGATGTTAAGGCAAAAAAAATGTTTAGGTCTCTCAATTCAGTCAAACCTTACATGGAACGTCCATAGAATTGAACACAAAATTAACTTCATTATGCTACGCGTTCAGAATTCTTTCATATTCTGCTCGCGTGTATATTTCGCGAATGTTCATTCACGCTTGAGTTATGGCATAATATTCTGGGGACATACATCTTATAGCTCCCAGACTTTTAGATTACAAAAACAAATTGTACGAATAATAACCAAATCCCACCCACGTGATTCTTTTAAGACCATCTTTATTAATCTAGGAATTTTACCATTACCTTGTCTGTTGATTTACGAACCAGTGGTTTTGGTAAAAAATTACTTGCGGGCGGGAATATATTTTCAGAAAATGTCGATGCCTATTACTATAACACTCGACGTAGAAATCATATTCATCAGGTGACAGTATCAACAGCTCATTACAAAATATTCACATACAATACATTATTTTACAACACTTTGCCAGATGACATTCAACAATTAAATTCGATAGAAAAGTTTAAACCAAAAATTTCTGATAATTTTTATACAATTAGAACTATACTGAGATCACAAGAAAAATAACATTAATTTTAACAGTGATATTTAATGTATTATTTACCATTGGACTGTATAATTCTAAACAATATGTAACAAGTATTGTATCGCAGCTTCTGGGTCACTGACCCCCATCTCGATCAGGTTTTTCGTCCAGTGTCCCTGATCCATTGAGCAAATGCTGAGATGGCCCCTTGTTTTGCTTCTGGACATAAATGTAACTTCATTATCTGTGGACGTCTTCTAGAATTCAGTGGGAAATACAATTATTCAAGTTATCGTTTCCATGTTGTCGCGGCAGGAAGTATTATTCCGAAGGACAACATGGATAAGAACCCAAATTTTATTGCTTATTTATCCTTGAAAATAGATTTTATTGCATGGGAGCTTCTTTTTCTTCCAATATTCAAGTAGTATATGACTTAGTGTAGGGATCACAGAATTTTGAAAATGTGCACACAATTCACTTTTCCCCATAGCACGTCATACGCCGTTTTAACTGTTTTTTGACTTAAAATAAATAAATACTGCCATTTGCATTTTATCTTCAGTGTCCTGTATTACCACTTTGTCTTCAGCATATAAAACGGAGTTTCGAAGTGTTTTTCTAAAATAGATCCCTGTATCTACATTCAATTTCCATGTTCTGAGCATGTCTTCCACACACACAGACACAAACACACACACACACACACAAACACACACACACACACAAACAACAACACACACACACACAACAAACACACAAACACACAACAACACACACACAAACACACACACAAAAACACACACACACAAAAACACACACACAAAACACACACACACACAAACACACACACACAAAACACACACACAAAAACACACACACAAACACACACACCCAAAACACACACACACAAAAACACACACACAAAAACACACACACAAAAACACACACACAAAAACACAAACACAAAAACACAAACACAAAAACACAAAAACACAAACACAAAAACACAAACACACACATCTTTGTTGGGGTTAATCTCTTTTGTCAATTTTCCTTTTATGACCAGTTTAATGCTCATTGTTTCATATAGCTCTTTTATTACCTCTACGAAATATGTTAGATAACCCCTTCCATTATATTCTTTATCAGGCTTCTATTAACATTATCAATCTCTATTAGTAATAAATTAATTTATGGGATTCTGAAGAGAGTTATGTTAGCGGTGTATAGAAGTAGTTGTTTTGTCAATATTTTGCCCAATCGAAGTTCTGGATTTGCAACATCTCTCGGTATGCAAGTTTTTTTCCTAAGTTCAAGAAACTGCACACCGTTCCCTCGAGATATTTCTTGCGTCAAAATTGGCAAAATATGAAAAAAATGTCTTTGTTCTTCAGGCCTCGAATTCAGCCAACGAGAAATGAATTATTTATTAAGAGAAACCTGGTAGTATTTTCTCTCACTCAAGATATATTGGTTTATTTGCTATTGTGTGTTGCAAGAAGCAGTCGACACAAGAAGCACTCAAACATTCGTCCTGAAAAAGAGATTTTACACATTAAAATAAGTACAATGTGGCTTGCTAATTTGCGGCTGCCAGACTTTAATTAAAATGTAAGCGCACTGGCATCAATTAATCCATTTCTATTGTAGATCGAATTATGTGTAATAGGTCTCCAAACAAACCCTCACGACTACCAACATACGCATATAGAGTAACGGTAGGAAGGGACCGTCGGGAAACACGTCGTTACACTAATGTCATGTAGAGTGATGGTATTGCAAGAGAAGGTGATGAAAACCATTTGTTAATTTATTAACTAAACGAACGCAAGGACGAATTGGGTGTATGAACATAACCTGCAAGTTATGCTGTTAGCAGTAGCCATGCAGTAGCCAAGCTGTGGCTATCAAAGCGGTCCCTTCTTATAAAAATCTCTCCATCCATAATGAATTATAGTAGAACATAGAATTGTTTGATGAGAATAAAACAACGGTTAAGACATTTCCTAAAAAATCAATACAATGATATGCTACTGTACAATTTAATGCATCAAGATATTAGAACACCCTTGATCAATTTGTTTAATCGTTTGCCAATTTGATTAGCACTAGTGTTTGCTTTTTGTCGCCTTTTGCACCTTCCTCTAAAAGGCAAATTACTTTCTCATACGTTTCCAGACATTCATGTGCCCTAATTGCCCGTAATGCAAGGGCCAAGGCAAAATGCCACCTCCGTCGGGTGAATCAGGGCATCAACTGACGTCTCTACAGTATCTCCGTCAGGGAGGTCCTAAGGTTCGAGTCCCGATGGTAGCAGGATTTTCTATGTTAGATATATAACCTAGGTCGAATTCAGCCGTTGTCCAGGGAGAATATTAGCGGCCGGCAGCTCTAATGGATAGTTTTACGTGACTTCTCTGATCAAAACCGGATTCAATGCCAGGGCAGTACACTAACAAACGAACCGCGCGCGATCTTTCCTTTCTCTTCCTGGTCCTTTTCTCACCCCTTACTTGCAGACACACTAACACGCACTACACTACCACACATGCCGGGAGACCATTAGGGAGCTTAGAGCTTGTCCCAGCTGAGGCGGGTCCACCCTGGTGGGAGATACCTGGGTTGGGAAAACCTCGCTAGCCGACATGTAGGTCGGCGCCAGATCTCACCATCCTGCTGATTGGTTTGGTTTTTTCGTGTTTCCGGGCGCGTCAACTGCTTTGGTCATTAGTTCCGTTAGTGTAGTGCATGGTTTTTTCTCGGAAGATGGCGGTGATCTTTCCCCGCTGGATGGTGAGATCCGGCGCCGATCTACCGTCGGCTAGTGGGGTTTCCCCACGAACCCAGACTCTCCCACCAGCGGGGCACCGCCCCAGTCGGGACAAGCTCTAAGCTCCCGACCGGTCTCCCGGGATATGTGGTCGTGTAGTGCATGTTAGTGTAAGTGTGTGTGTAAAGGGAGAGGATAGGAGAAGGAAGAGGAAGGAAAGATCGCCGCGCGGTCCGTGGCCCGTTTGGTAGGGTACTGCTCCGGCATTCGCCTGATGTTGATCGGAGAAACCACGGAAAACTACCGATCAGAGCAGCCAGCCGCTAGAATTCTCCTCCAAACAGCGACCGAATTCGACCTAGCTGAAAAGCTAGTGTCGAAAATCCTGCCGCCGTTAGGACTCGAACCCAGGACCTCCCGGTCAGAGGCGCTGCAGTGACATCAGTTGATGCACTGAGCTCCCGGTACCATCCTGCTGAGGGAAGGTCACTTCTAGAGAGTACAACCATACCATGAATGGCCTTAGCAGTTGACGCGAGACCATGACCCAAGCCCCGCCCCCACGCGCAGGGCCGCCGCCGGGGCCAGGCGCCGGGTTCGCGGCGGCCGCCGGGGGCTACTACGGCATTCGGCGGCGCAATGTGACGTGGGCGGAGGCGAAGGCGGCGTGCGAGGCGGAGGGCGCCCACCTGCTGCTCATCGACTCGCCGGCCGAGGACCAGGCCGTGGCGCGCCTCATCGACGCCGAGCAGGACCTCCCCACCTGCTACTGGGTGGGCTTCCACGACATGGACCGCGAGGGACACTACCAAACTATTTTCGGTTTGTAAAACTTTGAGCATCCTCAGAGCTTGCAACACACTTATGTCACGACAGTTACAGAGTTGTTATCCATGATTAAGAAGGTCCGTTTATGAAGCAACATCAACCTCTCAGAAATCACAGGCCGGTTGGTCCATCAAGGTCAACAATTTTAGGTGCTGTTGTAACCAGGAAAGGGAGTAAAGCAACAAGGTCTCTGTCTCGCATACGAAAGTTTTGTGTAACTATTGAAACCTTCTTGAGATTTATGGTATCCTTTTTTTTTTTTCAGTGTAATGCTGCGGAAAATCGATTTCGAAATTTCAACGGAAATACACGTTTTTGGGTCCCCTGATACCGAAATATTGTTTTGTTTTCTTTTAAATGTCTATCCGTCTGGCCATCCGGTGTATGTGAACAACACACTAGCGCCTACACTATGCGTTCGATTTTTTCCCAACTAAATAAACCGACAACTTATTTGTAGGAGGAAACGTTAGTTACACCATTCATGAACGGACGGAAGAACTAGTCGTATTTCACGAAGCATGTTATACTAACAATGAATAAACAAGCATACACGCACACACACACGCGAGTGCGCGCACGCACGTATGCACGGACGCACGCACGCACACACGCACACACAAATCAGACCCAAACACTTGACACAAGTTTCTCTATGTATTTCGTCGTGCTGAATCCGAATCTGAAACCAGAATTACGTCATCTTCCATTTTCTTCCAAATCGCGAAGCACCACTGTGAAATTTTAGATTGTAAATTTGAGGGTGTTTTGTGCGATTTAAAAAAGTGGAGGGTGGTGGCTAAATCTGGCTTCAGATTCGAATTCAACACGTCGAAATACATAGAGAAACATGTTTCAAGTCTTTGGGTGTGACAACTTTCTTTTGTCTGCCTGTAATATATATTTCTGCCAAACTAATAGTATACTAAATCTGATTTCGCCTCTGGATTCAGGGTAAAAAATACTTTTAGACCTCTTTCTATGTTTGTTAAAAAACTTGTTGACGGTATTAGGGCCGTATTTATAAACCTCTGCCAGGGGCCTACCAGGCTGCCAGTGTTCGGTTTTGCGATTTATGAACGGCCCCCAGCCAATTCCAGTCGCCCCTTGAGCTCCTAGCAAGCCCCCAGATGGCAGGTCCCTAAGAGCGCTGCTGGCAGAGCTTCATAAATACGACCCTTAGTCTTCAAGTACAATTTGTATAAACGACTTTACAAAAATCGTGCAAACAGAAAAAGGTTATCTTTTTCTCGAATCAACCATTACAAAACATGCTAACTCAGAAATATATGACATCAAATTGCATTTACACCGCGTGACTTGACGCCACAGAAGCTGATTCAGGTATCCATTGCGCAGGCGAACCTCTGTCATCTTTGGGATATCAACGCTGGCATCCCGGTCAACCTGATGACTACAACAACGCAGAAGACTGTGGAACAATTACACTAACAGCAGGACTGAATGATTATCCGTGTACGAGAAAAACTTACTTCATCTGTGAGCAGCGCGTCGTCTAATTTGCATTTAACTCCTAATCATGCTATGTATTAAAGAGGCATTTAATGAAGTCATTTCTGATCGTAATTCAAGTTAATTTTTGATCTTGATTCTTAGTAATTCATTTCAATCATTTCTGATATAGTATAATAGCTTGCTGTTAATTTTCAGTTCTTCATAAAGTATTCAGAATAAACACAAGTACATTTTTGTATAATTTGTAACGATTAGAATAAATATTGTAATAAATTTAAACCTGTGAATATTTCATCCATTGCTTGGCAACTTAACTGATATGAATTGACTGATATGAATTGACTGATATGAGACTGAACTGAGTGATATGAATTAGCGAGCTACAACAGCAAGAAAGTTCTCGGTTTCTCTGCACAAGTATGAGTAATATTATGGTATTGAATAATGTATTTTATTAATACTTCAGCCACCCCATTAAACATTCTTCAGAGAAAAAAGCACACAAGATTAGAATACGCAAATTTTGAAGATTTGCAATTTTTGAAAGATAACACTTTTTAATGAAAATAGAAATTGTATCATATTTATTAGTGCTCTTGTTTACTCATGGCAAACAATTAAGCCAAAAATGTTGGCTTGGCAATGCAGGGATTTGAACGCCGGCTTTCTAATATCAGTCAGAGCGCTAATCACGCGGCTATCGACGCATACTCGAAGTGACAGTTATGTGTATATTTGTAAAGATATCCAAAATGTTCACCAATAGCGTACTTTGCTCCATTGTAGAAAAATATTTAGAGAAACTAGTGATGCTACAGACAAGCATAGACTTTCTCGTACTAGGTAGTTCAATTTTCTTTTGAGTCGGGGCTACAATTTTTGTTTTACCTTACCTATTTCTCAACTGCCATTTATTGGCACCTAAAGAACCTACCACGGCTTCTTGCGGTAACTATGTTGTTGTTGCTATTATTATTATTAATGATAATAATATAATAATAATAATAATAATAATAATAATAATAATAATAATAATAATAAATTCACGACTAAAGATGTAATATGTGATAGTATTGTAAAGATATATAATGTGATATTATTCCGACTTGAAAAAAAATAATCAGTTTGAAATAGGTGCCCACCTGAGGCGCAAGATAAAGAATATAGACAGTGTTGTGAAGTAGTTGGAGGAAGTTTCGACTTCGTCACTGATCATCGTGGACTTCGACAAGAAGGAAGATTGGTCTACTCACGTGGCGACATCGAGCGACGGGCGCGAAGAGGCAAGAAAGGATAAAAGGCTCTATAACGCTGTTATTGCAATAACGAGGAAAATGGTCTTGACCTAACGATAAATTGTAATAATTGATGATAGTTAATAACTGTGGCATTAATAATAAATTATAATTCATAGTATGAAAGAAAGCTGATTCTCATTTGCCATTACGTGCAATCCTTGAGTAGATATTTTAGAATTATTTTCAGATTCCTCGCCACTCCGTATGGATGGCAGATTGAGTAATTGGTTGAGAAGTAACTAGCAACAATTATTTTATAAGAACCCGTCGATCGAACCAACGGGATTTAAATTTATTTGTAATATATCCGAAGACAGTAATAGATAATCAGGAATTTAAGTGTAACCTTTTCCTGGCGCCCAAATTATTTATAAATTCGGAAAGTGGTTAAGATTTACATTTACATTTAGTAATATTGACGTTTTAGTAAGTTGTTCTACGCTTAATGCAGGGTAATATGTAAGGCTTAATGCAGGTCGATCTAAAATGATACATTACTTTTCAGTTCTGATCTTTTATTTCTGGGCCTCTCACATTATTATGAGTGGATAATAAGGAGTTCGGTCACAAGCAAATGGAATAGCGGTGCGTGAGGTAGACTCCAGGTCGTGTATTAGGCCGCACTAAATTCGCAATATGGCAGCTTGAAAGATTTCCTGTCGGAATAGCCAACTTATGAAACTAACTCTGATCAAGTCTCTCGCTTTTGTTTTGTTTGTTGTCTCATTCACAATCCTCGCGCGGTCTCGAGTCTTTTCCACTGTTCAATAATACATGTTTCTTTTTTCGGTAAAATTAAAAAGAGATGTTCATATATAAACAAATATTAACTCTGTGAATAATTATTAAGTTAATTAAGAATTATCATTATCAACTATTGCGAGCTTAAGAAGTGTTAAAAAGTGTCAAGTGCAAATGAAAAATACAACCTCAAAAGTTATCTGCTATCATACTTCTATGTTATTAATGCTTTTGAGATATGTGTCAACAGTTCCTTCACGTTTTGAAGTGGTAGCAATGAGTTTTATTGAACGCAAATAAATATCACAAGGTTTTTAATGAATTGTTCCTAACAGTCCAGTTATGTCAATATCAATGCAAATGCATCCATTTAATTTATCTGTTCAATTATTCATTACTTTTAAAAGTAAGTTAAAAAAAATAATGAAAATCATCATTAGTGTAAGTAAGGCTTCAATAACTTATCCATTGTTACCAGAGACAGTCTTTGAATACGTGTTATCTTCAAAGGTTCAATATTAAGTATAGACCCAGATGTTGTTGGGCTATCCATTATTTTCCAGCTATAATTAAAATGAATTCAGAAAAAATAATAATAAATATAATATAATTAATTTAAAACAAGAAATACTAAAGGGACACTTAACAACAAAAAAATGAACTACTATAACTATTTCAATTAACTTTATATTATTATTATTATTATTATTATTACTAAAGAAAACAACTGGAAAATAATAAATAAAACTCAAAAAAGCCTAGTACTACTAAATAAATAAATTGAACGATAAAATGCAAATAACGAAGAGCACCAAAACGCAAAATGCAAACCTTTAGCAACACTCGTAAACTAACACAACTTCACTTGGATGGCTTTGAATGTTGGCGGAATCTACGGGAGTAGTCATTGTTTCATTGCAAACTTAAATTTTTAAAAATGTCCCTACCGCTTGAAGGTAATATATACAGGGTATTTGTGAGACGATTGGCAACAACTTTTGCCAACATAAAACGAAACGAAACTACCCTAAATTGAGTATAAATGTATGTTCTCATCCGACAGTGACATTTTTCAAAAGTTGTCCCGTTAGTTCGGCTTTTTAGCTGGCCAGCAGCTTAGTTGACCTTGTCTGAGATGTGAAGTCCCACAGCAATCCAAGCTCGCTTCCAATAGTCGAGCGTAGAAGAACAGACACACCAAACAATGGATTCTAACACAGGAAAACCAAACTCTCGAAGAAGGGAGAATATGATGAATTACATTGATAACGTTTTGTTGAAAGTCGAAAACACAACAAACAATTGTACGTACAATCAAGTTACGCCTTTGGAATAAAATTGCTCGATAACAAAAGTTCATCGTCCCTGAAATAAAATGCATCTCATCCAGTAAAGTGACTGATACAACACGAAAGTGATACAGTGAGGTCAAGTTCAAGTATTCGTTGATATCCACTTATCATTACCGTGCCTACAAAACAGTAATTGAGAAGTTCATTTATAGAACTATTGAGAACGTTCTGTAAAAAATGTTTGGTGAAATAGAGACCTGCTCTTGCGATTGTCAGTGTTTACTTAACGATTTGTATTTGCATCATGTGTTTAAATTGGGGTATTATCATGTATATTGTAGAATAATAACTGAAGAGGAACATTACTGGACTCTTTATGGCTGAGTAAACGAATATACGTATTTTCTTAAAAATATTTCATTATTCAAAAAATTAATATTTTTAAGCATAAGAAAGAATTTTCTCACATTTTCCAAGTTTTAGGCCTCCTAATGATAGAGATACGAATTTAAAATAACATAGGACTCTGATACTTGTTTTATATGCACATCTTTATTGGGAAATTTGCAGACATTTTTGAGAAAATGTCATTTGAGGTTTCTGAAAATGCGGAATTTCAAGCTCATTTTCACAGAGAGGATTTCGAGAAACTTCCTTTAGAATCAGCTGAGGTACTTTTACTCATAAATCAAATAATATAAAAACATCCGTAATGTATTAACGACGTGATATATTTAATAAAATGCAATTATGTATTTTTAAAACTAGGATATGTATTTATGTCATGTTATTCACTCCATTTAACACTACCCATGCAAAAAGTCCGAAGAAATATTTTGGAACCATTTTTGAGAAAATCGTATTTTCAAAATTGTTATTCTGGACTCAAAATTACGCGAAATCTACTAACATTAAAAAAATTTACTATATTGAATAAAGAACGAATTGTAGAGAAAACCAAATCCGCAGCACTGCCTCCTTAACCTAGTCTACGTCTCTAATTGCAGCATAGCTCTCCACCAATAGTCTCACAAAACACTGCACTTTTCACGTAGGCAGTAGATATCGGAGGCACGAGCTCTCGCACTCAGTTACCAACTTTCTGAAATGGATTACCAACAGACTCCCTGGCACTAGCATCCCCTTTTATATACTTGTTTTTTTTCAAATGTGGCATCTGTGGGTCGTATCTCCAAGATGGTATTCGACCCAACTTTTTGTGTCTTTCTTGGTCCTGCCGCAAGATGTCGCATGATCGCGACCGTATCAAGCAGGGCTGCAGATCGAACGACTCTAGCGGCATGACTGAGAATGAGGCAAAACGTCGTGCCGAATTCCATCTTGGAGATACTACTCAGAGATGCCACGTTAGAAAAAACCGAGTATAGTAGAGGCGATGTCACGCCTGTGACTCGCCTGAAAGCTCACCGTGATTTTGGATGCCATCTCTGGGCTGGTAAGCCCCGAAAGCGCGCGCCCCCCGTTTAAATGTCCCAACACATCTATAACGACACCTACTTTGTCTTTTTTTTCTTCTTAGCCGTTTGGTTGACCGTCAAGCGGATTTTATGACGCCCAATATCATCTACTCTTCTTTATTGATTCAAGTTCCAGGAGGTATCTGCCATCCAGCCATTGTCTTCTCTGTGTTGTCTCTCCTACCAGGTCGCGGCCGGCCTCTTTTCCTTCTTTCTTGCGGTTGCCAATTCAAAAGCTTCTTTGAAAGTCTATTGAGCTGCATCCTCTGCACGTGTCCGTTTTTTCCTAGGCATTTTTCCAACCGACAGAAGGTTATCCTTTACGTCCAGATGAGACATATTTGACCATACACTAGACCCCAAAACACTTTCATCTGGGGTCAGCAGAACGCGAGGCTCTCTGCGACAACACAGTACATGAGATACAAGGGACAATCATGATCAAGGCGAAATTCGAACCCGCGACCCATCGGACCGAAGCGCTGAGTCGGTACCTGCTCTTAGCCACCTCGGCCATCCAGATCGGCAACTAATTTCTCTTAAATTAATTAATGTAGTTAACTTGACAATTATCACAAGCACCCCACTGCTACTGTCTAGATATCAAACTTATCAGTACGGGTGGGCAGTATCATACTTTGCCTACCTAAGTAGAACGTGCATGCGTCGAGAATGCACAACGCGTGCTACTACTCTGACTTATTGCGGGGCTTTTTCTCAGAATACGCCGCGAAGCTATGCTACGTTCAAACGTACCTACTTAGAGAGGCAAGAGTGGGCGGCAAGAGACAAATCGGTTTAGGATATCAAACATTGGAACTGAGAATATATCTCGTGAAACGATAATGAAATGTTCATTTTATAATTCCAATTAAAACTACACACTAAAACTAAAAGGGTCAATTAAATTATATTACATAAGATATGTATCAAGCTAGTACATATTCTTTAGGGTAGGCAATGCCTTTCTTGATTAGCCCCAATAAGTCCTTGCGTGCGAATGTCCAAACCCGGCACCCGAAAAAATGAGTCAGGGACCACGCGATTATTCCATCCCCATTCTTTAGCCCTCTTTTCACCCTAATCACATACCCGTACATTACCACACAAGTCAGGAGCTTTTCACTAACGCAGGCTGCGGCTGTGCCCGATTCGGAAGATACCAGGAGGAGGAAAATCCCCGGAAGATGACATGTAATTCAGCACCAGACTTATGATCCAAAATTGGACGAACACCACCATCTCCTAGATTTTAATTTGCACTAGATTTCCGGGATTATCTCCTCATAATTATTGACACGATCGAAAAGGCGATATAATCAATCAGAAACTATATAACTCCGTTAATCATAATAGAGCCATATAACTACAGCTTTATGAAGTACAACTACAGGCAACAAAAAATTCCTGTTTTCATTTTTTTCCTGCCATATTTCCATTGTTCCTTGTTTTAGGACCCTTTTTAATATTTTAGGTTTCTATGTTTGCTCTCTCTCCTAATATTTTTGCGGTATTCTATATTTTTCACAATTCAATTAAGTTGTATAAATCTTTTATTTTACAAGGAGCTGAGATAATACGTTAGCATTTCCTTGAAAATGACAGTAGTCGCTGAAAAGATACATCTTCTAGATCCTGGCACTGTATCGGAGCCTCTAAACTTACGTAGTTGTGTCAACAGCAACATAAATTTAAGAGTACTGCAATTTTACCTGCTTATCTTCGGGCGCAGATGACCACTAACCCAGTGTCACAGGCTCCAGATTGAGAAACAATGGGTTATGATACTTATTATATTTTTAAAACGTTTTATTGTTGCATATGTAAACATATTCACGGATCAAATTATCGTTTAGTGGCCAACCTGTATTTCATTATTCAAAGGGATGTGACTACACTCCTTTGCATTCCTAGCTGCCCATTCGAAATGCAAAAGTTATTACCTCGTCGTACACTTAATAATATCACACGAAAGAAGAACTGTTTCTGGCAACACAAGACAAGCCAAGAAATGAAAACTCTTTGGGGAGACTATCAGGCTACGTTACGCATCTGATACAAACTACTCTCGGTCCTTGTGACACCGAAATACGAAACAGAGACCGAAAGCAGGCGCAACGAATATTCATGAGGCTGCTGTACGAGCGTGTATACCCCGGATGCTCCATGAGTTTGGTGGAAAAGGTTGCAAGGATAAAGTGCGATATTACGATCGAAGAGCAGACGTGCTTGCCATAGCGTTTACAGGGTTTGGAGACAATGATGTCAGATGGATAGCGGCATTACGCAACTTTTTACAAGCATTAACTAGGGCGGCACAGAAAGGTACAAACTTTCCCGTACTAGTTAGTGGCAATAACTTTAGTCCAGGATAGCTTTTCGGTTTAGCCGCAGCCATTTCCCAGCTGAGTCTTTTTTCACCTTAAGAACATTTTCTCGCGTTTTCTCAATTCTCCGGATAGTCTACAACATATAGAATTGGAAGGGAAAATATTTTAACCTTGAATGATCTGTCTATATTCATGTACTTGTAGCTAAGTATTTGTGCCTTGTACCTATATATTCGCAATTTTACATAAATATACGGAAATTTAAATGAAACATACTTGCATATTAATCTCCGATTTTGATGATACAATGTATATTAAGATTATTAGTCTTCTTTGAGCACACGTCATTGTAGTTACAATTTTCTTACGCAATAAAACAATGATGTGCATTTTGTTTACTCTCGAGACTATTTATTTTTTGTTCGTGAAACTTAATAGCCACATTAAAAGAAGAATTACTGTCTTAAATTACACATTCTCGATTTGACTTCTCTGTAATCACCATCCTCATGAGACAAATTTTCATTAAAATTTCTCTTCGTCCAGGGAGACACATTTAGAATGTTCTTTAATAAAAGCTCGAATAATTAAATTCTTCAATTTTAATTTTATTTGTTTTACGGTATCGACAAATACAAATTATTTATGATAGTTTGAAAGCTAAGAAAATTATATGAGAATTATCCTACCACACCGGTAATTTCTTACCACCAATCCGCCACTTCACTCAGCAAAGCTTTATTGTTTAATTAGTCCACCAAAATGGTGCTTAAAAAGGGCAAATGGCGGAAATTTTTGATGTAATTTTGATATTTATTCCTATATAGTTTTGGTACCGCTGAACATCGCAAATATCAGCTTTGACAACAAAACTTTTTCCCGTTTTTGGAGCAACAAATGTGAAACACTAACGACTTTTTATTTAGTTTCTTCAAAATACCTCAAAAGCCATCCACAAAGCGAGCGGTTGAGTAACGAAAAAGGGGCCGGAAAGTGTTACAGCAGGAGGTAGCGTCGAAAAATAATTTGCAGTGATCTTTTATTACTCAGTACAATATATACTAATGCTCTCTATTGAGGGAGAATTTATGCAAAATTGAGGATAGATGATATTCATCTAAAAGGGTGAGAGGTTAAATTAGTTTTTTTTTATATTTGGGATTCCTCATGGTGATATTATGAACAGGAATTTATATATTATTATTTATATATTATTATTTAATCTATATATTATATATTATAGGTGATATTAGGAACACTAATTTTAATTCATACGAGATCGTTATAAATTCTCAGGGATACAAATTCTTAATGCCATATATGAGAAACATTTTTTTTCACAATCGTTGAGTGTCCTTCATAAACATTATCTAAAGGGGCTAACGTCTACTAAGTTTTACATGATAATGTAGCCTTTTTATTTTTAACTAGACAATATTTTCTTAGAGATCGCCATTAATCGATACAATCATTTGTCAGACCCGTTAATTGAAAAAGTTACAGGCTTTCGAAATGTGTAGAGGATAATAAAAACGGAAGCAGTTATCAGATGAGAAGATTGTTGAAAAATATCTTGAGACAGAGAAGTTCGTGTAGAAGAAAATCAAACTTAAAAGGGCCCAAATCTACATTTAAAAAAAATCAATGGATGCGTAATACAAATCCTGAGAAAACGATGAAATAATTTGTTCTTTAGATTTTTACTTTCTCGCTACGGAGTTGAGAGAAAGGTATAAAATGCTTGACAAAACAAGTGGTGCTGAAAGAGCTCGTACTTTCTTGCAAAATTAAGGGAAAAATACTAGAATTTTCGAAAAATTGTACATGACCTTATTTCAAAATATACCTTTAAGAAACAGATTTCATTAAGGGATCTCTTCAATATTTTAGTAGTAAGAAGACGTCGAAAAAAGTTTAAACTATTGCAATTTTCGAAAAATCAGTTTTCAAAAACATGGTACATCCAAAAAAAATTTAAAAAAACAATGTACATTTTTGAAATATTCGGAAAATGTCCCAGGGGCTTCATCTCAAGTACCCACCAAAATTAGAATATTGATTATTGTGGATTAGTTATACATTTATATCGATTATTATTATATATTATATATAATTTAACGAAATAATTGCCAGATTAGGCGGAGCTGCAATATTCAGCACCCTAGATTTTGCATCAGCTTATTGGCAGATTGAATTGAAACCAGAATGAGGGTACTTTTTCCTTTAAGGAAGGGTATATTTGTTTGCCAGACAGACTTTTGAATTGAAGAATTCGCGAGCGGCATTGATTCGTTACTTGAATGATGTCATTTCGCCAGAGCTGAGGAAGACCATCGTAATGTACGTAGACATTATGCTATTTTCGCCTAATTTGCAAAACCATTTGCGGGATCTGGAAGAACTTTTAAAGTCTTTAAAAGGTATAATTTAAAACTGAATATTGAGAAATGCAAATTTTGTCAAACTAAGTTTGAATTTATGGGTCATGAAATATCCGAGAATGGGATTAAAATGCTAGAAGATGAACGCGAGCTAATTCAGAGATAACCTCCACCAAGGAATATTCGCGAGTTTAGGCGTTTATTTGGCATTTGAAACTATAACGCGCGGTTCATAAAAAAATATATCCGAGTAAGGTTGCACCACTGTTACATTTATTAAGAAAGGGTAACAGGTGGATCTGGAGCCAACAATGCCAGGAGGCGTTCGATTAACTGCGCGAAGTCTTCAACAAAATATATGTAGTACTTTTATCGACGAATGTATCTGCAGACGGACAGCAGCGGGTTTGCATTAGGCGCAGTATTGTTTCAAGTCAGAGAGCATAACCAGCCACGTATAATCGCTCTCGATAGTCGAATTCTAAAATTGCCAGAACTTTAATACGGTACTACGTAACGTGAATCCCTTAGGGTGGTTTGGGCCACACAGAAGTTTAGAACATTGTTGATGGGACGTCCTTTCACCATCATTACTGATCACAGGGCCCTTGTGTTCTTGATGCGGAGCCACACAAATAACGAGAGGTTTTTCAGGGGGACTTTGTGGTTAGAACAGTTCGAGTTTGAAGTCTAACACTGCGAAGGGCGAATTAATATATTACCGGACCTTTGTTACGCTTCCCTTTGCTGTAGTTCTTCGACCTATCGATTTCCACCATCCGTATCCTAATTCACACTAATTGTAAACAGGAACATCCTCCATTTTCCGCTGCATTTCAACGTTCGAATTCCAACACACTTCCATCATCCGCGGCTATTCAAGGCAAATCAAGATTATCAAGAGATCACCGAGATTATCAAGAATAAAAGCGAAGGAAAAAGAATAGTCGAAGGATATTACATGGGCGATACGAGTGTGCAGCATCGACCCGAAAGTCACGAGAGAAGACAGGATCATTCATGAAGAACTGAAGAATGCGGCTATAGAGAGGACGAATCACCAGAAACAAGTGTTCCAGGCGCTTATCAGGCAGGCGATCGAGTCTCAGTCAGATCGGTGCATTCATCGTCGCAGGAGTAGAAATTGTTCTCAAAATTCTTTCCACTTTATTCGGGGCCGTACAACATTTTGAAACTATTAGATCAAGGAACAGTCTTATTGGGAGACCAGGAACGGGAAATCGGTATATACAATTTGTATAATATTAAACCCTATATAGAATCAGCTATTGCGGGAGTTTACTAAGGGATGTGTTAAGATAATTTCCTTTAATTAAAAGGTTTTTAAAAAGGAATTTGGTTAATTTAATCAGCTTAGGACTTCAATGTAACGTTTGAAGACAGCCTCACTACGTGTGCGCGGATGAACAAAGTGACGAGGACGCAGCGTCAGGTGCGATTGTTAATTCGAATTCAGAGTCAAATAAATCGTGGACGATGCCAACAATATATTGACATCTTTGGTCGGGGGAAGTTGTGACGGTCTATTAAGACGCGTCCAATGTTTATTTTTCTTATTGCAATGCGGAGACATGGACAAACATATGAAGGTGAATTAGTGAAATGTAATAAATCGCAAATATTCACATAATCGGAAACGAAGATTAAAATAGACTATGGAGACGGCAACAAATAAAATTATGGCAATATTGACGACAAAAAGTCACCAAGTTGTTCCGTTCCATAGGAAATATAATTCGTAATAATGAGAAATATTATACACTATGTTAAGACCGTCAGATGTTATAAAAAGTTGACGAACAGAACTGTATTTATTTATTAAATAAAAGGAAACTAGTATTTTCAACATGAACCACGGACAATATCGTTAATTGGGAACACTTTGTGGGAATTATGACAATACCGCGAGGTTTATTGAGTAACATAAATTTTAAAAAATTTTAAAAACGTAAGTAGGAAAACGAAAGAACGTCGTAATGAACAAGTCGTCCTTTGTTTTTAAAAACAACGTGGTCGGAAGATATAACTTCTTGAGACGCAGTCAGCCGAGTTACGAGGGGGATCGGTGGTTAAGCTGCGGATGATGGAAGTGTGTTGGAATTCGAACGTTGAAATGCAGCGGAAAATGGAGGATGTTCCTGTTTACAATTAGTGTGGATTAAGATATGGATGGTGGAAATCGGTAGGTCGCAGAACTACAGCAAAGGGAAGTGTAACAAACATTTATTATTTTAGTATTTCCAGATTATAACAAGGCCAAGAATGTCATTTTATTTTAAAGTATTGAGAGAACATGGCTATCCATACATTTATTAATGATTAAATTAATTGTTGTTTTAATAAATTGACAAAGTGCACTTGCTTAGTGATGAAAATTTCGGTTAGTGAAAGCAAAGACAATTAATATTAAATATTATTTGTCTATGCTAGGAGATTTTCGCCAACATTTCAGAAAAAAATAAAATAAAATAAAATTCAAAATGAAGTGTTTGATTTTAATTAGAAAACCTAAGAGTTATTATTTCCGACGATATTATCCCAGCAAAATACGAATATATTTGAATTCATACCTCTTCCCAAAGCAGTAATATAATTATTTTCGATTCCTTGCATAGGGTCGCTTCACGTACTCACGACTTCAAAAACAATTGTTAGAATGGTGCTTCGCAACCCATGGGTAAATAATTACGTACGGGTTTATTTATTTGTGTAATTTCAGGAAGACATATTTAGAAGGGGTATACAAAAAATAAACTTGAGTATTTATTTTATTTGGTTGCAAGAGGTGGGAGTACAAATAAGTCTGTTACTGATCGTCATTTAAAAAAAATATTTATGTACAAAAACATAAAATACTTTTCTGATAGGTGATGTATTTGTGGGATGGTATTTGAATTTACGAAAAGGCAAATGTTTTGAAGAAATATTCCGTTCAATTTATGTATTTATTTACTTTCCTCGTCTGATTTCTGTTTTCGTCAGACGGTCACGGAATATAGATCACCTTTAAAGACTGTTCTTCAGCCTTGTTCTCTAACCCTAATATAAGACCATTCTCAGTTGGTTCAAAAAAGTATGTCACAATATATTCTAAAACTACATCCTACCCTTACATACTTTCAACCTGGATTTGCTCTTCGATAATTTCGTCCCCTATTTTTCAAGAGTTTAAAACTTTACAATCTGAGTCTGATTAGTGTTTACTTATACTTCTGCAATTGCTCTATTAATTGTTTTATAGGTAAATCTTCATAGATATTAAAAGGTGATTTTTACTTTCTATGTTTATACGAATAAGTTTTTAGTTTATAACAATAAGTTGATAGTGACATTAATTTGAAAATCGGTATATGCGCACTTAAGAACATAAATTTCAGAAGTCGAATGTGGATGAGCTTTCCATTCTCTAGCATTCCTCACAGTTCCAGTTTTCTCCGTATTCAATTGATGATCTTCAAATTTACGTTCCTAGGTAATACCGTACATGGGGTTTTCGAAATTTATTATTAAACGTAAGTACGTAATAAGTGATACGGAAGAAAGACATTACTTCTTATGAATAACTTCAAAGAGGCATCACTAATTGACAGTTCTGCCACGCGATTTACTTGTTGCACAACAATCAGTATTGCCATCCTCGTGGAAGTGTGTAGTGTCCTGGAGCAAAAATTGCTTCTGAAGTTTAATCAACGATGTATTTCGAGTGTCTTGGTTTAATTTCCGCTCTACCTATTTAAAATCGCAGCATTAAAACATACGAAAAACACGATTTTCGAAATTTCTTAGTGTTTTCTGGTTGGACCTGAAAACAGATCATCAGTTCCCCACCAGGGGACAGACGCGTCGAATGGCACATACCTCCACAGTAGCACAGGAGGTGGTGACGGACGCACAGACACGCCATTACACAAATACTGTCATCCATGAAGCTGTACATATAAAACTAGTGGTGCTAAAATAGCACGTACTTTCTTCCCATATTTGCACGCAAAATTACGCGAAATTCTCGGGTAATTTACTTTATACTACTCACATTTTCCAAAAATGAACCATACTTCATGTTCATACTTCATGTACATGACCATATTTCAAAATTCGTATCTCTAAGAAATAGATTTTATTAGGGGGGAAATCTCTATCTTCATAATTGTAGTTGGAGTAATTGTAGTAATGTAAATAATTGTAGTAAGGAAGACGCCGAAAAAGGTTTCGAATTTTTTGCAATTTTCGAAAAATCAGAGGTTTCATCGAAAATGAGACCTGCGCCATTCTCTTAAATGTTCTGTACATAATCCAACAAAATTTAATAAAAAACGATGGAGCCGATTTCGGGAAAATTTTTTAAAATGTCCCAGACGCTTTATTTAAGTACCCCCAAAGTTACAATATCGGTTTCAAATTCAAGGGGCCATCAGTCAGATCGACTGGGGAATGTCAATTTTGGCGAAAATCGGCTGAATGTTTTAGCCGCTAACGTTCACAGACGGACGGAGAGAGATGAACGTTTTGCCGTCTTTCAATTTTTCGTTATCAAGGAACCACAAAACATGGATTCTGGCTACACCACGTGTTAGAGATTTTTAAAGAATTCATCAACAGGATGAATCTACTTTTTTTCTGAGTTAGCGGTAACGAGAAAGTAAGAGTGTGTGGATGCCAAAGTGTGTTTGGATATGATTTTGTTTATTATAATAAGGAAAAATATAAGTATATGGAGTGTTAATCATCACACAGTGATTACTATTGCAGTACTTAGTATGTTTGTAAAAGTATTATAAGGACTGATTTAGAAACTATTGAAAAATCCTTAAATATAAGAAGATATACGAATAATTTTCAATTGACTCGCAACATTTAGTGCGACTCTTTCGCAAATAAATACACTGATTAACTTACAACTATCCAAAAAACAAGTTATATGAAAAAGATAGGTATAATTTTGTTGTCCAAAATATCTCTCTCGTTAAGGTCACATAGTTTTTCTGAAAATTTTAGTCGTTTTCGTGCAATAGTGCATGCAATATTTGCAATTTAAAAAATAACAAAAACAAGAATTTTAATAAACGACTCCAAATTTTTTCTCTACTTTTTGGTAGAGATAGTAACAAATGCACCCTATCCGATAACATAAACATCATATTGTTCATTTTTATTTTTGTTCATACTTCAAAAATTACAAAAATGTAATTTTATTGACTTGTCTCTCGCGTCGGAAATATTTACACAGGAGGCAATTTCATCACTTTATTTATAGCACATGTACTCATAAATGTAATAATGTCATATAAAATTTCTCGAAAACTCAACAGTTTTCTGTAAAAATTAGCTCAAATTTCCGCATTTTCAGAAACGCTCAAACGACATTTTCTCAAAAACTGTTCAAAATTTTTTCTTCAGATTAGTCCAATGGATAGGATAGTAATTGCACTGTTTAATATGACGCAAAGTTCAATTTGCTGTATCCTTTTGTTCCAAAATTACAGAAATGTAATTTGTTTTGAAATGTCACTTACACCGTTAATATGCACATTCCATCAATTTGAATACATTATTACATTTGTGAGTGGATTTAATTCAAATTATTTGAGATGAAGTGTTTTGAAATCTCAAAAATTCCTATGAAAAAGAGCCTCAAATGTCACATTTACAGTAATGCTAAATCGCAATTTTCTTCAAAACGCTTTGAAAATTTTCAATGAAAATTTCTATTTGAGACGATGTTTTACTCTTGTTTAATATTCCTGAAGTAATATTTCGGTTGTACTCTTAGGAAAACAAACAGTTGTGAAAAATGTAAACAAAAATGTGCTTTGAGCGACGATAGATAGCAGCTGGCTAGAGAATGAAGCAAGACCTTAAAGCCAGACCCCATCAAAGAAACTAGAAAACTTTACTACAAGAAAGTCTGTGCCATTCTGTAGCACCTCTAGTCCAAATTTTCGTTGTCACGACCCGGCAATGAATTGTTTTCTGCAGAAAATACGTGCTTTTCCGCGCAGAATTTCATAACTTTCTTTATACTACGTATAATTACTCCATATATATATATATATATATATATATATATATATATATATACACTAAGTATTTTTGAAAAATACAAGAAAATCAGGGCACCAAGCATGAATACCACTGATAACGAACGGTGCAGGAAGGAGCTTGTGCGGAGAGCTTCAGGAGACCGTTGAGAGCTTCGGGTCATTTATCTCGAGAGACAGAAGGCGTTGGTCTCCTTTCGAAAAGGAACGAAATGAACATTCAGCCACGCGAAATGCCTTGAGGAGCACTCAGCTCCCACTTCATCACAAATCCTTTCATCCAATGCAGAACGTTGTAAGTTGGCACGTGAAAATGGGTTGGTTGGAGAGGATAACTGTGTAATTTTATTCCACATTTCACATTCTATTCGAAAATTTACAGAACTTTTACTAAAAAAAAGTGGGATTTTGCTAATACAAGTCGAATTACGTCTATTTAAATGACAGAAGTTTTACTACAAATGGGAAATATTTTAATTATAATAGAATTTAAATCAGTCTGCAAATTTGTTTTGTATACGTATTCGTATTTTTTATACCGTCTAGTGGCATAGGTAAAAATACATTTCATCAGAAGTTTGAGTATAGAAGTTATACTTCTAGTAATAACAGAAAGTAATTCTTTTAACAGAAATATCAAGTAGCATGGTAATAATAGATTAAAAACTACAATAATTTTTTAACAAAAATAAATTCGTAAATTAAACTGTATGTTTATTCACTGCCGTTAAGCCAAAAATCAAGAGACGCAAGACAATAATCCTGCGAATCTATCCGTCTCCGTCAATACGTTAACTGGATTTAATAAATTCACATTCAATTGTGTATGTTATGTATTATTTACACTCTTGATCTGGGCTGTCGGGTGACGGCGCGTCGAAGGCTGGGGTGCCGACGTTTCGACCGACATATCCTGGTCCTCTTCAGGGCTGTACTGTCCAGTCTTCGACGTGGCGACAACCCGACAGCCCAGATCATGACTCTGGCTGCGGAAGCCTATGATACTATTTACACTCGTACTCATTACTAAGCAAGTCGGAAGATGTAGTTGAATTTTTCGCAGTTTTCTCGCCTTGTTTTTCGCTTAATTGCATAGTAACACAACTGTTTTGCACAGCTATATATATTTCATACGCTCATAACACTTCTATGATCAGCACAGCAGCGTTTTGTAGTACTCATCGGACTTAATTTTATTTGAGAATAGATCAGACACTCCTGAGAATATACGAATTTTATCTGTAGCCTTACCTGCGAGAGCGAACATGTTTCGCTTACCTTGCTGCTGTTGAAATATTTGAATCTTTAGTCTATTTAAAATTTCAAGTTTGTGACCATAATATCATCTAACGTCCGGAATATCTAATAATTATGAATTCATATGTTCAAGCTAATAAGTTAAAAAAAAATTTTCTTATAAAAAAGCGTATTACATATTCCCTTGAGTGTGAATAATGAAATTCAGCACTCAAAACAATTCTTTACTTTACGTAATAACATTCGATAGCCAATTTTACGTCCTCGTATTTCAAAATAAATTAGTGCAGTATTAGGTAGATCACATAACACACTCAGGTGTGAATGGATAACTATTCATTCTTGTTAAACATTTCTGTGCCTCTACTAGTTCTGTACTAATAATAAACAAATGTACGGAAGGTACGACGTAGCGAATTCTAGAGAAATCAATTTAAGCCAAAATGTCGGTAGCCAACACTTGTATTTTCAATTTAATTAATTACATTAAATTAGTTTAATTGATCTCGTGTCAAGAAATGAATAAAACAAACTTAAATGAGAGATACAATACGGCAGTTTAATGATTCTGAGTGCTTTAATTGATTTCGTGATGTAGGGTTTTAATCAAGGATATTCTATTTACCGTTAGCTGGTGGTCAATGTCCAAAACTCTCCACGTTTCCGCCGGAGCCCATAGAAATGACATGAACGTTCACGCACAAACCGCGTGGGTTGATAGGGCGCGTCTGCGAGAGCAATTAGCCGCGCGAGGGAGTTGGCAGTTAGCGCCCCGCGGGGAAAATCAACACGCAATGGGCCCACGCACCGCGCCGCTGACGCATCGCCAACGGCTCACAGAAGGGCGAGTGCAGCGAGTGGGCGAGAGAGAGAGCGAGAGAGCGAGAGAACAAGAGAGCGAGAGAACAAGAGAGCGAGAGAACAAGAGAGCGAGAGAACAAGAGGCAGAGAACAAGAGAGCGAGAGAACAAGAGAGCGAGAGAACAAGAGAGCGAAAGAACAAGAGAGCGAGAGAACAAGAGAGCGAGAGAACAAGAGGCGAGAGAACAAGAGAGCGAGAGAACAAGAGAGCGAGAGAACAAGAGAGCGAGAGAACAAGAGAGTAAGAGAACAAGAGAGTAAGAGAACAAGAGAGTAAGAGAACAAGAGAGCGAGAGAACAAGAGAGTAAGAGAACAAGAGAGAAGAGAACAAGAGAGTAAGAGAACAAGAGAGTAAGAGAACAAGAGAGTAAGAGAACAAGAGAGTAAGAGAACAAGAGAGTAAGAGAACAAGAGAGCAAGTGAGCGAGAGAGCAAGTGAGCGAGAGAGCAAGTGAGCGAGAGAGCGAGAGAACAAGAGAGGAACAAGAGAGAAGAGAGCGAGAGAGCAAGTGAGCGAGAGAGCAAGTGAGCGAGAGAGCAAGTGAGCGAGAGAGCAAGTGAGCGAGAGAGCAAGTGAGCGAGAGAGCAAGTGAGCGAGATAGAAAGAGACAGATAGAGGGGGTGATAGGGGAGAGAGAGAGAGAGAGGAGGGAGAGAGAGAGAAATGCAATGAGACATAAGAGGTGAGTATTCAGAGAGAAAAATCGGTAGCATGAAACAGAGCAGCGAGGGAGACGATGACAGCGGAAAAAACCGAAGAGTGAGCATGCAGAAGAGACTGGTTCACTGGCAATTTGCGTAGTATATAGGTTGGAGTATATTGGGTAAACTTGCATTTCCTTTGCTTGGAGGCATTTAGTTATAATTGAACGAGACGCAGGATGGAGGGTTTTAAAGTAGTTCCTATTAATAATTAACACTGCGTTTAGTCTCAGAAACAATTGCTAATCAGAATCAATCATTGGATCTTATATTAAGATCAGCAAATATTAGTCAGTGTCAGTCTTTTCACATTTCACTAACTGAAACTGTTTTACTACTTTAATTTTTATTTCAAAATGTTATGTGTATTCGAGCATATCTTATTCAAATTGAATGATAAAAAGAATAAATGGTAAAAACTGTCTAATCCCTTGCTTTGGACTCCCTCCCCTTGTTCTTCATTTCATGTACTTACGTCTTCTATGAATACTTCGTATCGATCACAGAAATTCCAGGTGAGAAATGCACTGTTGGTGTTTCTGATCGAAGCTATTTGAATACTAACAGGAGGTAACGACCTCATAAATATCAATTGTCAACTTTTGTTGTAATATTCGTTTAGTTACTCATTATTTTATACAGTTAAATATCAATTGTCAACTTTTGTTGTAATATTCGTTTAGTTACTCATTATTTCTACCAGCGGAGAAGCTCATAATTTAACAAAATGATATTTATGATATGGATGGTAAAAGTGTTATTGTATTTGGAGTATATTGGATATATCAAGTTGCGCAATCCTACGAGCAAAATAAAATCATTTTACCACGTGTGACATACAGTATTTTTTTTTACACAGCCGTACTGACTTTCATTTTTTAAATTGAAGTATACAAATCACTTTACGATACAATAAGGTCAGTAGTAGATGATACGCAGAGTAAATTGTTTTGTGTTCTTTGTTGCATTGACAGATTTTTCTGAAGCCTTGGGCTTCGTCTCACTTTTAGCACTAGCGCTAATACTAAACTTTTATCACGCTATACATAGAAATGAGCCGCTTTTACTAATGGCTGCAACAAAAATGTTTATCCTTACAAATGTATCCTATGTTCTTTGTTGTCTACCTCTAAGTTAAAGTTGGTCATTTTAATTTATCAATGTTCACAAACTTTACATTCTTAGCTTTGGGAAGGCCTAAATATGTATGGAGGTCATCTTTGTTTAACGTATTCGTTTATGCAGATATTCGATGAGGGTTACTTCTCTTCAGAATTCCTTAGACGTGTTCAGAGACTAAGTTCGAATGTCATTCTCATACGACTTTGGGCCAGAATCTATAGCAAATTAGTCATTTTTCTACCCGCAGAACTATATTTTTTTTAGTATTTTTATTTTTAACAATTTTCTGATACAGCTTCCATAGCCACTTTGTTTGCTTACATAATGTATACAAATATGCAGAAAAAAGTAAGAGGGAAGATGACCCCACTGGGCTCCTCTACAAGAAACCAGGTTGGGGTGCTTGGGAGTTATTGCGGTAGTTTATGGAATGGGTGAGATAACGGCGTTTATGATATGGAGAAAGCGGGGGATGGAATTTATCTTGGGAATCTGGACGGGATGCGGTTTAGATGAGGATGAGTGGTTTTTCCTAGTGAGAAAGTCGCTTGGACGGGGAGGTTATGAAGCTTCTTGTAGAATCTTTCGGAGAGGCGGGCGATGTGCTGGGCGACTGTAGGGAATTTTAAATCATTTTGACTTTGAGCGTTAGATATCTACCATGGGGCAGTGCGGAGGACATTATTTTGTAGTTTGGATGTGCTTTATTGTTCAAGGGCCGGCAGCTCCCCAGATTGGTTCAGCGTACGTGATTGCAGGACGGACTAGCGATTTATATAAGTGTATGGTGGTTTTGAGGTTAAGGGATGACATTCTATTAATAAGAGGATAGAGTTGACGGCTGCTCTGATCAGTAGTTTTCAGAGTTTTTATATCAATACCTGGCGAATACCGGAACAGCATTATCACAAACGGGACACGGACTATCTGAGATATTTCCTCCCTCTTCCTCGTTTTACTCTTTTCCCATACTCACACGTACATGCTCTACACGGTAGTGTAGAGCATGTAGGGAGACCAGTCATATTCTCGGAGCTTCTCCTGACGGTGCTCTGCGGAGGAAATACCTAGTGAGGGAATTCTCCCGTAAGCCGGCGCCAGATCTCACCATACCATGAGGAACACTACCACCTTCTGCCATAAAAGCATTCACTACCCTAATCGGACTAATAACCATAGCAGTTGTTGAGCCCGCATATATAAATTAATTAATGAATCCATCCGCACAGGTTAAAAGAACTCTCTCCAAGATGAGATGAGTCATGCAACACAGTCGATAAATACCAAATAACACAGAGAACTACAAAAATCTGCGCTGAGGAAGGCATGGAATGACGATAGAAAGTACAAAGAGGAGAGAAAACAACAGCGATAAGCATGAGAAAGTAAAAGCGCACCCCCCCCCAATGGCGACAAGAACCCCGAGAATGAGAGAACGCGGGGAGGACGCGTTGTCACCTTCCAGCCGCCTGCAGTTGGCCACGCCCCCTAAAGGGGCTTGTGACGCCAGGCATTGTCCTCGTCGAGGCCGTGTTTATCGAGCGGGAGCGGTTTTACGCCTTGCGCAGATAACTCTGCGGGAGTGCTATGCATTCCTTTCCTAGAGGGAACTAAAAAGGATTTTTATCTTGTTTACAAACCGGATTGTATTCCAAATCTATTGAACAAAAACAATATACACACCTTGCATAGAATTTGTATTTCTATATACCAGAATGAGGAAGGGAACTCCTTTATTTTTATTTCCATTTAAGGCTGTCAAAAAATGAAACATGAGGAAATTTAATGGTTTATTCTTTCATTACATTTACTCAGAATGGGTGTTCAAAGTAAAATACGTGTAACAAATATTAAACTCACATTATATTTGATATACGTAGCTATGACTACAAAGTTGATTTGAAAAACATATCTCAAGTATTTGCCTTCAAGCAGTCAACAAAATGAATAGATAAATTAGTAGGGCTACAACTGCACAGATGTTCTTGTAAAACATGAAACTAGCATATAAAATATAATGAATATTGCAAATTACGTGGATCTAATATTTCACCCCATCGTGTCCAAAAGTGTATATAATACACTGGTTGCAACACAGAACACCATGTCTTCTGAAAACAAAAGTAAAATTGACCCTTTTGTTCCGTACGAGGCCAATAATGAGCATTGAAACACTAAAACTACTTCTTTAAAAAACGGTCAATAATAATTATTGACTTATCAAGTTTTTGGAAGTTTCTTTAGCTTAAAAAAATGTCATCTCTCTCATTAATGAAAACATTTATTAAATATAACGAACTTTACAGAAAATGTTGTAGAATATATTTAGAGATATTATTAATGACCACCAATAACAGCTTGTTATTTTCTCACAATTTATTAATGAAAGATATTGTAGTTCAAAAACACGTGATTTCTAAGAAAATATCCCAATTTTCAGGCTCTCTAACTGTATAATTGATGTGTGTTTCAGAGTACCACAAAAAACCTTTATCAAATGGAAACTTTTGTAATTTAAAATCATGAAGTTATTTTTGTAAATAATCGTTAGAGTTTTATTGAAAATATACCATTGTTATTTCATTTAAGCTTTCAGATGCCAAGAAACTTCCTTAGACATTGTAATGGTACACGTCTTGTGATACACGCTTCGCGTATTTTTATTTTCCTTCCCTAAATAAACAAAGAGATATTGACAGGCGCATGTATAACAACTAGATTTAGGATTTGTGTATGTGTATCCCATGAAAATGTGTAACTAGTATGTGAATTTGTAAATACTGTATTTTTGTAACTGTGGTCGCCAATGACTTAGCTGTTTATAATGGGACCTTAAATAAATAATTTAAAAAGAGATATTGTTTTCAGTCACAGCGACTATTTTTAAATGACCAGCTTCACGCCGGAAGTATACTGTTAATATTTCGTGACCGACGCAAAACGAGCGCAAGGTATTGTTGAAACCGCACCTGTCGGCAATACCCGTCGGAAACAGTAGAAATCAGATGAGTGTATTAATAAAAAAAAATAATTGAACGAAGTATTTTTTTTAAGTATCTGCATTTCCGGAAATGGATGTACCATCTCCATCTACTTCCAAACCAACAGAAAAGGGAAACGTGTTTCTGTTCATAAATATTTCTTAATATGACTTACGCCAATAACTTGATTCTGCTTAAGAAATATGGTTCTGGGTAAATAAAACTATACAAAGATTACTTACAAAAGGCTCTCAGAAAATGTAAGGAATGAAACAAAATACTGAATTTGTAATATAAACTCTGAAATAATATTAAACTGTTAAAACCCAAGTAAAATTAAAATAAATAAAAAAAATTGAAACAAGCACTCAATTATTTAAATAAAATGCAATTATTTCAATTACAGCTTTATAAATAGTGTAAAATGAAAAGATGGCTGCTATTAAGGTATTCGTAGAAACAGAGAAAATTAATTACGTCACAATGACCAGAGAACCCGTGAACCTAGGGACTGAATAAGAGCATACTCGACCAGCGGAAAGCCCTCCCTCCCCCCACAACACACCATTTCTCCGGTTAAGAAGTGCTCATTTTCTTTGGCAGCTGAGAAATGGCGTTCTTTTCACTATTATATTTCTTAGTTGCATGTTTTTTCTTATAAGACTTGGTTAATTGCAAAGTGTACAACAAAAAATTAAGATACTTTTCGAATCCAAACATACCTGCCCCATTTGAAATCATTGTGGGAATCTCCCTCCTCTGCCTGAATTAGTTGTTCAAAAATTCCCATTAGACTGTAATATAATAAAGAAATTAAAAATTATAAAATATTATTTTTTTCAAAATATAATTAAACTTTTTTTTAAATTCACAATGCAAGACTATTAATATACAGTGCAAAGATTAAAAATTATTTTTTCCTTCAAATTTTGAAATGCCCATGGTAACGCCTTTTTGGGATGTGTGATGGTTTATCACAAGGGAAATATTAAATACTAGGGAAAATACTATAAATCTAATATATCGTAGTAAACAGGATAGGCTCAACAATAGCCGAAGGAAATTGATGCAAAAATGCGATCGTTTAGGAAACACGGGAAAATATTAATACGAATGATTGAAAGGGGAGACGGTGGAAAACCGGGGAATAAAAAAAAATTGGAAAGCGAAGTCAAGGAATAAATGAGTCAACAGGGACGGACGAACGAACAACCAATCAGGATAAGAGTCTGCGAGAAATGAAAATGCATCATAGCGGAAGAAGAAAACCGAGAGGGAGATAGTTGAACGCAGCATAATATGAACAAGAGAAGGGAGAACTGATCCGGCGTTGATGGAATACAGATCGCAGAGAGAACGGATCGGGTGCTGATAGTATGCAGATCGAAAGAGAGGCGGGCTCGCGATGTCGGTGTATTTAATTTCAAAGATAGCAGATCGTAAACAACGTGACTAGGTGGGAAGTATTTTATATACGGAATTAAATCAGTAAGAAGGAAAATTACATGTATGGTGTCATGGACATCAAAGGAGTTACAAAACATAGTAAAATGGTTTTGGGATGAACAATTCATCGGTGAAGAAGGCAGAAACTTCATACAAGAAATTAAAACGGGAACACTTTGGTTGAAATTTTCGAATTATTAATGTAAGATGATCAAGTTTTGTCATAAGCAAAAATAAATGTTATTATCATTTTTTTAGAATAATTATGAGGAGAACGGCCGAGCATGCAAACAAAGGGGAATCAATATAACCAATTGTTGTGTCAACCAAGTATGTTGTTTATTTTCTTTTGTTTGTTTGTTTTTTGTTATTCATTTACAGCAAAGGTGATATTAGTTACAACTGGAACCGAACCAACAGGAGCAGGGAATATCATAATATTTCCTGTAATAAATACCAGGTGGTGGTTTAAAATAATTCGTAATATTTTTGTTTTAACTTAATTGCTTTAAAGACAGTCCGTCGAACCTATGATAATATAAATTTACCCTGACAGCAGCTAAACCCTATATAAATATAATAGGAAAAATATATACTAAGATTTTCTTATTAGAATAATATGTATCATAGGGGAAAAGAGCAGTTATGTTATGAAAAACAAAATGAAAAGTTCCAATTGCATTACTTATTATTATTATTATTATTATTATTATTATTATTATTACTATTATTATTATTATTACTATTATTATTATTTATTTTTTCTCGGGGGTTTCTCACCCGGGGTTCATGGTTTGAGGGGTCTCTAGGTATACCACATTCCTAAGTTTGCATATTGAGGACTGTGCGAGCAATCCGGCAGGTTTCAAGAATGGCTGACTTTAGAGCTTTTGGGATAATTTTGTGAGGAGGAAGACCTACTTTTTCTAAATAATACTTTAGATTTTTGTTAACCAGACCTATAGCTGTTATTACAATTGGTATAGTTTCAACAGACTCAAGTTTGTATATTTCTTTATATTCTATTGATAGGGGAATGTATTTTGGGATTTTTTCAGTTTCTGCCTTATTGATGTTGTGATCTGCAGGGAGTGCAACATCAATGATGAATGCTTTCTTTTCCTGTACGTTATGTAGTAGAATGTCTGGTTTATTTGCCGGGATCGTTTTATCAGTATGTATTGGAAGGTCGTAATACATTTTGAACTGTTTACCATGTCTATGACGGATTTGGCTTTTTATTCATAATAAGGGATGATTTCTTCTTCGGACAGTAGAGCATGTTTGGTTGCCAGTGCTTGGTGTACAATATTTGCAGTGAGGTTGTGCCGATGTAGATACTCCGTGTTGGCGAGGTTTGTGCACCCAGCGATGAGATGGTCTATTGTGTCTGATGATCGATGACATACTCTGCATTCGTCATTAACTTCTAGTTTTTCAATAAATATTTTGTAGTTATTTGTTGAAATAACTTTGTCCTGAATTTCTTGAATGAAACCCTCAGTCTCTCTAAATAGAGCCCCATCTCTGAGACATCACACTGAGGCGTCGTACTCGGTATTTTCTAGAGCATGGGGAAATCTACCATGGAGAGGTTTGGACTTCCATACATGTAATCTTTCCTTCACTGACGTGATATCAGGGTAGTCTGCATTGTTGCTCAGATTTAAGGAAGTATAGCCTTTCTCACATACTACTACTGCTTTATGTAGAGGCGACAGTTCAGATTGACAGTTGAAGTATTTTTTTAGACTTGTTATCTGGCGGTTGCATAATCCTTTCAGATATAGTAGACCACGACCACCAGTTTTTCTAGGAATGTAGTGGCGTTCAATTGCTGATTTAGGGTGATGCATTCTGAACGTAGTGAGCATTGTGCATACCATTCTGTTTGGGTTATCAAGATCCGTTTGTGACCAACTGACTATTCCAAAGGAATAAGTCAGCACAGGGACGTTCCAGAAATTTATAGCTTTTACTTTATTCTTTGAAATCAGCTCTGTTTCTAGGATTTTCCGAAGACGGAGTCTAAACATATTTTCTAGCTGCTGCTTGTTGCTTCTGTGATTAATCATTATATTTTGGTTGAAACCTAAATACTTGTAATTGCCATGTGGCTGTAATTGTTCTATTAGACTAAACTCTGCAAAACAGTTTAGTGTGGTTGAGGATTCAACTTTTCCTCCTTTAATATTCAAGTGTGGCACACTTGTCTGTTCCAAAAGTCATGTGTATGTATTGGCTGAATTGTGATGTGATCTCCAACTGTCTGCTTAACTCATTCCTGTCTTTTGCAAATAATTTTAAGTCGTCCATGTAGAACAGGTGGCTAACGATGTGAAGGGTTTTCTTTCCATCCGTGAGTTTGTAACCCAGACCAGATTGATTAAGCATATACGACAAAGGATTAATTGCTAAGCAAAACCAAAGTGGACTTAATGAGTCGCCTTGAAAAATACCGCACCGGATGGGTATTTGTTTTGATATTATTTTATTATCTGTTTTCAACTCCAATTGAGTAAGCCAATTGATCATTAGATTTTTAAATAGCTCAATAATTTTTGGATGAATTTTATAAATTTCCAGTACAAGAGCCAATCATGAGGAACTATTATTGTTATTGTTATTATTATTATTATTATCATCATCATCATCATCACAATTTAACTTGTTTCCACTCGTGCATCTCGGTTACCATGAACAAGATATACACGTTCCAACTGTCATAATCAGCACTGGATCAACCATCAATGTTCAGAAACTTCCTCACGATGTTACATGTGTCCAGTATGACAATCTTTTCATCTGGATGTATAACCCCTTCTTCAGTTGCAGTTCAGCTAGGCATTCATGTAGGAACTTAGGAATTTCACCAGTGGCGCCTACAATTATTGGTACAATCGTCACCATTTCCACGTCGCTCCACATTTCCTTTATCTCATTTGCCAGAGGTTGATATTTTAGAATTTTTTCACTTCTTTTCTTTGGGATGTTGTGAGCTAGCGGGACTGCGACATCAATCAGATACACCTTTTTATTTTTCTTGTCATGCCATACAATGTCCGGTTTATTAGATGATACAGACCTATCTGTTATTATGGACCTGTTCCAGTACATTTTGTGATTATTTGTGTCAATGACTGGTGCGGGTGTGTACTTATAGTATGGTGTTCGGTTACCCGTCAAAAGGTTATTATTGTGGCATAGTTGCTGATAAACCACTTTACAAACGTCGTCATGTCGTTTTGTATATTCTGAGGATGCTAGAGAGCTGCATCCACTGATAATGTGGTCTATATTTTCTCTATGTTCTCCATATAGCCGACATTTGTCATCACGAACGTTATTGTCTTTCAGGATAAATTTACGGTAGTTTTTAGTTGATACTACTTGGTCCTGAATAGCTACCATGAAACCCTCTGTTTCAGCAAAAGTTCTCCCAAGCACAGCCATTTAATTGACGACTTACGGTCCATCAGTTCTCCCTCTATCTGGTATGGGTAGCGTCCGTGAAGTTGCTTCTCTTTCCAGTTGCTGATTTTCATCTCATTGGTCTGTATTTGCTTTTGTAGGTTCATTGTTTCATCAGACAAATTCAATGGTGTAATTTTCCGGTCAATGTATGTTACAATCCGATGTATCTTGCTTCCATTAGCTTTTTCGCGGAAGTACTGACGCAGTCTCTCCAGTTGTTGGTGATGGAGATTCACAATATCTATGACACCTCTTCCTCCTAAAGACCTAGGTAGGTGGAATCTCTCAACTGCGCTTTTAGGGTGGTGACATCTAAATCTGGTGCAAAGTACTCTGCAGTTTGTATTAAATGCATCTAGTTCGGTTTGTGTCCATCTGACAATACCAAAGCTGTAGGTAAGCACTGGAATTACATAGGTATTTATAGCCTTAATTTTCCTGCCAGCACTGAGTTTTTTTATTTATTTATTTATTTTACGTCAAAAAAACAGTTAAAAACTGCGTATGACGTCCTATGGGGAAAAGTGAATTGTGTGCACATTTTCAAAATTCTGTGATCCCTACACCAAGTCATATACTAAATTTTAATTTTGAAAGGGAAAAAAAAACTCCCATGTAGTAAAATCTATTTTCAAAAATAAATAAGCAATACATTTTGAATTTTGAAAGGGAGAAAATTTTGAAAGGGAGTTTAGTTTTCAGCATTTTACTCAGACGTGTATTAAATTCCTGGGTAATGTTAGATTTTGTAATTTTTTGGTCAACATTAAATCTTTGTAAATATCCAAGATATTTGTAATATTCCTCAGGATTCATGGCATGAATTCGTTCGTGTTTAGCATTTCCTTCTCCAAGGGTGTAATGCATCTGATGTTGCCACTTTCCTTTCCGCAGTGCATTTAGTTTACATTTCTCGACGCCAAAATGCATTCCAATATCATTGCTAAATTTTGCAGCAGTGTCAAGCAAATGATTAAGCTTTATTATTATTATTATTATTATTATTATTTTATTATTATTATTATTATTATTATTATTATTATTGAAGTGTGTGATGGAAGTGTGTGAACTATTTACAGATTCCTGGAGCGTGCCTATATGGGCACGTCAAATATCAAGTAAGATCGTTCTGCGCGGTATTTATTTTGATTGAAAGGCGAGATAGTGTCACTCAAGGCTGTCGGCCTCTCACCAACAATAGTCTGCGGTGGGCTACGCCTGCTTCGAACGTTGCTTGTAAATAATCTGGGTCGTCCTTACACACACACCCACACACCACACACACCACACCATACACACACACCACACACACACACACACACACACACACCACACACAAACACACACACACACACACACGCAAATGTGTTTGTGTTCGCGAACTCCTAAAGCGATATGAGAGCTTTGGCTTAGTAAAGAAGTGTTTAATTTAATATCAAAAAGAGAGCCATGAAATGTAAATAATATACTTCGTTCTCAATTACATATAGAAGGTCAAGAGCCAACAAAGTTTTGATTACTTTCATATAGAATCGCATGAAGAAATGCAGACTTTTTGTTTCATGAACACATCAAGATTAAAACTTAAAGATATTTTATTTTCATTTTTCTTTTTGTCTTGTTTTCAAATAATCAAAGAAAAATGTTCTGTTTTCTCCAGTTCTACGTGTTTTGCTTCATGAGTATTCAGTAAAAGATTCCATATATCTGAGTCACACAGACTTCTCGAATTGGAGGTGAATCTCACAAACCCCGCGTAAATAAATTTCTCCGATGGTGAGCTCTGCGTTCTCTGCCTTTTTTCCTTTGTCGGGAAGCCGCTGGAGTTGAGTGCTAGCCAGTGTGTCGACAAAAGCTGATGTTTACGCAAAAGGTTTTGTGAGCGTGTGTGTGAATGTTTGTGTCAACAAGCAGCAAGGGAGCTACACAGGAGAAAGAGAAAGAAGGACAGGGGTAACCACCATGCTAACCAACCAAATGCATTAAATTATAAAATACATATATAATGTAAAAAATAATAACCACTGCGAATATTTAAAAAAATCATACACGTAATTTTAAAAAATAAAAGATTTATCGAATTACGCTTATGTATTAATATTTTGGGCATTACCTCTTCTCGTTTAGTGCATTTACACCTATTGCACCAGTTCGCATTAAATTCAAAGAAGGAATTTGGAGCACTTTTTTAAAGACAACATATTTACGTATGTTATGAAAATTGACTGAACTTTACTCAAAATTAGGTGAAAAGTATTCATTTTAAAAATATTGTTATGAACTGATTTAAAAATGTAATATTGAAAAAGAGATTTAAAAAGATTTCAGAAATAAAATATTGTAGTTGTGGGAGTGGGTCAAATATTTTTATTTTCTCGTATACATACGTATATAGGGAGTAATTAATATACGTAGTATAAAGAAAGTTATGTAATGCTGCTGAAAATTGATTTCGAGATTGCAACGGAAATACTCCTTTTGGTGTATTTCCGTTGATACGGAAAAAGTGATCTTATTTTTTCAAAATGTCCGTCCGTACGTCTGTCCCTCTATCTGTGATCACTACTAGTGCATAAACCACACACAAGATTTTTTAAAATTGAAGAACCCATGTTCATTTGGATCTAGTGGAAGCTTTGCAATTTTGAAAACATTCGTTAATATCTAGGGGTACTTAACATGAAGTAACCCGGACATTTTGAAAATTTTCTCAAAAACGGCTCCAAATTTCTTTAAATATCTTATAAGAACAGAGTAAAATAATATAAAAATGCTTGTAAAAACAGAGTAAGAATAGAGTCAAGGTGGCATAGGTCCAATTCTTTCGGTTAACTCCGAACTTTCGGAAAATGCAGAAGTGTGAATTTTTTTCGCAGTCTTTCCACAACTATAAAATTGAATCTTCCTTCAAATGAAATTTATAGTTCATAAATAGATTTTTCATTAAGCTCATGCACATTTAAAAAAAAAATTAGTACTTTTCGTGCAGTAGTACGTGAAACATCTGCAATTTTTAAAAAGAACAAGATTGATACGATGACATTAATGCCATATTGCTCTATTCTTTTGTTGTTTTTTTTTCAAAAATTACCAAAATGTAATTTTTTTTACTTGGCTCTCCCGTCGGTAATATTTGCATGAAAGACGACTTTACGTTATTACATTAATGAGGGCATCTGCCTTAAATAATGTCAAATAAAATTTCTCGAAAACTCAACAGTTTTCGTTAAAATGAAATCCAAATTCCGAATTTCAGAAACGCTCAAACGCCCTTTTCTCAAAAATGGCTCCAGATGTTTTCTTCAAATTTATCCAATGGATAGCGCTAACTGCACTGTTTAATATGACGTTAAGTTCAATTTGGTATATTCTTTTTCTTTTTTTCAAAAATTAAACAAATGTAATTTTTTTTAATATCTCTCACGCCGTTAATATGCACATTTCCAGCGATTTGTATACATTATTGCAATTCTGAGTAAAAGTGCTTGACTTCAAATGAAGATTTTGGAAAACACAATAGATTCCTGAGAAAAAGTGCTTCAAATTTTGCATTTACAGTAATCTTTAATCGCCGTTTTCTTGAAAACGGCTTCAAATTTTTCAATGAAAGTTTTTATTTAGGACGACGTTTTACTCTTCTTTAATACTCGTAATATTTCGGTTCTACTATTAGGAAACCGAAAGGTTGAGAAAATGTCAAAAAATAATAATTTGGGCGACGATAGATGGCAGCTATCAAGAGGATGGGGCATGACCATGAAGCCAGTCCACACCAAGGAAATTAAAACCTTTACTACGAGTAAGTCTGTGCCATTCTGTAGCACCACTAGTTTTAACTTCTGTAACCACGAAAATTCAGAGGTTTTAATGAAGATCGGCAATTTTGTAAGCACATTTAGCTCTGTTAAAGAAAAATATTAAGAAACAATTTCAAGTCAATTTGAGGAAAGTTTGAAAATGTCCTAAGGACTTAATGTAAAGGACACCCCAAAATTAAAAAATTAACCAGTTAAAATTTTAAAAAATTTAAGTTTAAAATTAATAGGGTCTTGTGTGTGACCACATCAATGAGGAAATCAATTTTGGAGAAAATCATGTGAACGGTTTTGCCTCCAATATTGCCTACTACACGAAGGTAGGTCGGACAGACAGAATGTCAGAAAGATGATTCTGAAAAGGCAAACAACACTTTTTCGGTATCTTGGAAACATAGAATGTGTATTAGCGTCAACGATTTTTTGTAGCATTACAATATTTTCTCTGTGCTGTGTATACGAGGAAGTATAAGAAAATAACTCTTAAAAATAAAACAAGGTATCTTACAAAAATTGAACCCGATAATTGCAAGAGGGTGGTAATGCTTTTCATATTATTTAAGTTGTTTTTCCTTAGTAATCTGTCATTGAAACGGACATTAAAATATGTCGGACAACTGTATTGTTTTAATTATCGGGCGACTATATGTGATTACGTCGTAGAACTTTTGGTAAATGCGGCTTTTGTAACAATAATCTCGAACTGAGAGAAGGGAAAACCACATCACTAGAGCGCCTAATACATACAGCACCTAAAATAGGTAACAAAATTATTAAATTAGGCACTATGAAGCGTCATAAAAGACATTTTAGGCACTTACAATTGGTTACAAAACGATTTAATCAGGCATTTAACAAACATAAGCCATGAAAAGTTATGTTACTGGTGTCTAAAAACTGATCACAAAAGGACATTAAGTACTTTTTATTATTCAAAAGTCAAGTATTTTGTACACTTACGAAAGTGACAACACGTATATTATTTCATTCACTTTCATAATTAGACAAACCGCATATAATCAAGATTTCTCCAAATTTTCTACGCTAAGACAGTATCTTATCAGTTTGAAAGAAGAAAAGGACATTTCTCCTGACACAGGTTAGAGGAAAAAAGGTAAGTGTAGTCATTTCTCAAATCCATTCTTCCCCAACCCACCCTCTCCAAAACTTGTGCCACACGACCCATTACGCCATATCCAGGATGTTTTATTAATCTCTCCTATTTGCACATTACTTTGACTTCAAAATTTCTCATAGCAGCATTAATTTTCACTTCGGCGCCTTGCACCACTGACACTTCTGCTCTGCCAAATGTTTTCCTTGCGTTCTAGATTGACTATTGTTGACGGCAGGAATGAAAAAAATGTATTTTGCTGGGCCGTATTTTGAAAGCTTCGCCTTTCCGACAGAAGGCTTTTGCCTGACCTGTGGCCATCCTCGCCTAGACTACATAGACGACGCGCCGCGGCGATAAGCCTCAACTTGTCAACAGCGCAGCTGCACCGACAATGAGTGCCATTGTCCAAGAAGTGCGAGCTGATCGGAGACGTACATGAAACATCCTATTTCTGTCGGCTTGCAGAGCTGCTTACTGTGTGTTCGGGTGTTGGATGAGAGATTTCGGAGCGTAGTCGATTACTATTCGATCAGGGAATATTCGCATTTCGGTAAAACAAGTTTAAAAAAAGAGTAATTAAAATATGTAATTTTTTCTAAATTACTTGTTTTAGGGAGTCTTAGGCAAACAAATCTCAAAATAGGCATCAACCGTCCTCTTAAGGCATTTTAAGAACTATTAGATGATTTCAGTATCTGTTTTTCATGATTCGTAAACATCTGCAATTATTTTCCACAATCTCCCAAAGGAAATATTAGGCATCTGTCCTAAAATTCCAGGTCTAGTCATGACCGACTAGTAACGTATCTCGTTGGCCACTCGTAACTGCATATTCTGTAACTCATCAGATCAAACATTCAACCTTAATTCAACATTAAGAATTCGACTACAGCACTAAGTAGGGAAACACAAAACAAACCTTGTGAAGAAGCTACTTTATTAATGCATATTTCATACAAAAGAAATTTTAAACAAGTAAAATTCTTTTTTAACACAAACACGTTACAAATCAAAAACGCAACTTAAATTTCTACATACCAAAATAACATATTATTTCCTTTTAACGGCATTTCTCTCCCTGAGTCTTTCTGAATACACCGAAATGCAAAAATATGAGATTGTGAATGAAATCATAAAAAATAGAATATTACAGTAGTCCTCTCAAATAAACAAGAAATTAAACGAATATTTAGTTATCAAAGGACGCCGGATCCATAACACTAGTGCTTGCATTTCAGAGGGCGAAATCTCTTTTCATCTGGAAGGGTTTCGCTTACAAGTAAAGCGGTACGAAGGACAAGGAGAAGGCGGAGAAGTGGTAACGGGATGTAAGACTTGTTTGAGAGATCGCACTTGTTTTCAGCTAGTGTTAATTACGATATCTCGAAAACTAGTGGTGCTACAATCTCATATACTTTATATATTAATTATAAATTTGAAATTTTCGAAAAATTCGGAGAGTTCGACGAAAATGAGACTACACCATTCTTTTAATCGTCCCTTGTTGTAACTGTGGGAAAGTGAAGAAAAGTTTTGAGTGATTTTTGAAAAAAAGTTTTTTCATAAATTTGCATGATCACCAAGTATTAATATAATGTATTTATTCATTATTTTATATTTAGAGAATCAGCTGGCAACAGCTGATTAATATTGTCATTGAATGAAAGGACGACGAACAGTTTTTTTTAATGGAAATTTCAAGCACATCCATAAAGTAGAACGTCTACTAGTCATTACTGGGTCGAGTATCTGACCACTAGCGAAACTCTGCGATTTACAATAGTACTGGAACAAAATCGATTCATTTGAAAAGGTTTCTGATGGGAAGGAATCTTTCATTTGAAAAGATTCCGGGCGCACGACCGGAATTAACAGACTTCGAACGCGGAATGGTTGTTGGAGCCAGACGCATGGGACATTCTTTTTCTGAAATTTTTGGCAATTCTATATTCCGAGATCCACAGTGTCCAGGGACCGAATACCGAAATAATAGCGGTAAAGGTATTTATACCGGTATACAAATACCTTTACCTCTATTATACCTTTATTCAAAGAAAATACCGGTATTTCAGTAGAATCATACAGGTATTTGGGGGAAATTCATTGTGATATTTTCCGCTGAGATGACTCAGAGGAAACAACTACACACGGCTGAGTTTCTGACCGGGAGGTCCTAGGGTTCGAGTCCCGAGGGTGGCGAATTTTCGACACTTATTATAGCTAGGTCGAGTTCTGCCGTTGACTGGGAAGTCGAGTTATGTCGTTAAGACGGAGGGACCAGCCAACCGTCTTTCGCAGACATCAACACGAGCTCGTTCGCTGACCTTGACCTCACGTCCGGGCGCAGAGCTTGGGACACGTGATAGAGTGTTGAAAATTTATCGAATTTCTCCGTATAAATCTTGTCCTTTCTAGTAGCGATAAAAAATGGAGAAACATGTCTTCTTATCCATAAATGAGTCTTCCCACGCATACCAAACTTCCTTCTTGCATGACTGTGTTTATCACTAAATACGATTATTTGCTTAAATTTGATCGTATCACTAACATTCCCGAAAATAATTTTTTCAGTTGGCCCAGTTTCCTTATTCTGCACCATAATTATAACTAAAGCAATATTAAAATTGACATTGAACGCTAATAGACATATTAACTATTCTTACGAGAAACAGATGCGTTATGTTTAATTCAAAATTAATGATTGAAGCATGTTTAATTTACACCCATGTATTATTTAAGAAATTTCATTAAGAAAAAATATTAATAGTACTATATAATATTAATTAATTTTAATAAATATTTTAAAATGTTAATATTAATAAACTCTTTTTTATTAATTAATACTGTTAGTATATATTTCTTATTATTAAGGAAGAAACACTCTCTCGAAGTGGGCTCTCCAGATGCATTTTACAATGTAAGCTACCCGCGTAGAAGGGAACCCTAGCCCACATGCAATGTTAATAGCTAATAATAATAGTAATAAAAGTAATAATAATAATAATAATAATAACATAATAATTTACTTTTATTACAAATTTCTCAATATTTGCAGTTAATGTCAAAATATATTAAACACTTAATATAAACTAGGAAAATAACATTTTATTTTAGCCCTATTTATTAATGTATAATTAAGATTTAATTGTGAAATGAAGTAAAAGGAAATCATTTTTTAACAAAAACAAAACTGGGCCTGAAAGCCTGAGCGTTCGTGATTATCTCAAGGTGTCAACGCTTCCTCAGTTCGCCGAAGGAGGGGTCGGGGAGGAAGAAACGGTCCTACGCCTACGGCACGGCGCATACGTTGACAGCCTCCATGTACGAAATACAAAGACAGACTTAGGTCATCTCTCAGGTCAGATGGGAGATAGCTCGATGAAGGACACTAAGAAAAGGTTCTCTTCAATGGAACCAATAATTATTATTTCATATTTCAACTTTTCCGAAGTTTAAATGAAGGGAGGTTTTCAATACATACAACGTATGCAAAACGTAAACGCCCAAACACAAAACATTTACAATAATAAGAATAGAATTTAATACAGTTTTTTAATATATATATATATATATATATATATATATATATATATATATATAATATATATATATATATATATATATATATATATATATATATACAAAATAAAATTTTAAAAATTTTAATTTTTTTATAAAAGGGTATTTGATTAAATAAAATTTGTAGACTTTTAAACTAAAGAATTTTTTTTTTGTAACATGTTGGATAAAGTTTTTTTCCCATTGAAAAAAAAGGTTTTGGAATAAATTTTAGGGAAATTCCATCCCGGTATAGACGTCCAAAAAGGGGTTTTTTATTAAATATAAAATTATTTGAAAAGGTATAAAATCCCGGTTTTTTTAACCGTATTCAATCCCTTTTTCGGCCCCTCCCAGTTAAAAAAGGAAAACAAAAAACCTTTTCAGACAACCCTCATTTTTGGGACACCCGGGCAGAAGGGCCCTTCCTTAATGACTGAGAGCAGGGCTTTTACATAAAAATTTCGGCTTAACAGCCCAACCAACACCAAAAAATAACCCAAATAAAATGGGAATAAGACAAATTAAAACCCCCTTGGGAGGGCGGGAAAAATTTTGGGTTTGGAAAAATTTTGGGAGGGGTTTTTACAGGGAGGGGAGAAAGTCTAATTGTCTTTGTTTTTCAAAAAAAACATCGCTTGCAGCGCCTCTCCGGGGTTCGTGAATTCGAAAAGGTCGATAGACGACAAAAAAAACCGTTCACGTCATAAACCCTTTTTTCCCGTTGGCGAGGCCCAGAAAGGTTTCTTTAAAATTCACCCCCACAGCCAAAAACCCCGGTTGTCAACAAGGCCCCGTGGGGTTGGACTTCCAAATGGTTTGGGCTTTTTTTACATGGACTGGACTGGGTCCGGTCGAACTGAATCGATAATTGCCCGAAATGCTTATTTTTTCTTTGAAAACCTTTGGACATTTTTTGGTGCAGGGACTTTTTCCCCAAAAACGAGGGATTTTTTGGATGAAAATTTAAAATTTTTTCAAATTTTTAAGAACACTAAAAAAATTGCCCGGAAGATGGGGTCACACAGATCCCCCGGTTTGGACCCAATGCACGTTTATGGAACATAACGGGGAGGTAGAAAGGTGAATTTTGGACGTCCGTGAATTGGAAATAGTATTTTCCGGGAAGCCAACAGGGGAAAGACTGGAAAATGTCGTAAGACTAGCACCCTGTTTTCCCGGGAAGTGGTTTTTTTTGGGTAAGTATGTTTAGGGGGGAGATTTTTGGAGGATCGTAAATTTTTAAAAAAGGGTTTCTGTGCCAGTTTGGGTTTTCAAATTTCGGATTTTGAAATATCTCTTGCCCTTGGTTGTTTTTTTTATTTTTCCCCCTCTTCGTTTTTTTAAAGAACGGGGCTCAGAGGTTAAAAATTTTTTTAGTATGTGATTATTTTTTTCTTTAAAGGTTAAAAAAATTAATTCAAAATATAAATAAAAATATTTATTTACTTAACTATTAGTATTTTTTTTAAAATTTTTTTTAACCCAAACGTTCATCAAAATAAAAAGTCTTAACTTAAAAAAAACCTTTTTTAACGTCTGAAAAAATAAAAAAATGATTAAAAATGCCAGCTATTTTAACCCCTCATAATTGTATTTTCTTTTTAGGGGCGTTAAAGGAATTACAGTTTCTTCATTTTCAAAATCGACTTCATTCTTGCAAAAATTACGGTAATCTGTGGGGGTCTAAAACCCGGTAGCGGAAAAGGGGGGCACCCAACGGGATCTGTCCCCCCGCAAATTGACGGCGAGTTCGGGGCCCCAAAAAGCGGTAGGATTTTCGACACTGGCTTTTCAGCGGGGTCAATTCAGTCGCTTTTTGGAAAAACCTTGAAATTCGGTTTGTATTTTTCCCCAGTTTTCGATCAACACCCCCGCCCCCGCGATTTTCCCTTCCTTTCCTTTGTCGTATTTTTCCCCCCTTACACACACACTAACGCCCAAATCCCCAATTTTCCCGGGGAGACCGGGGGGGGCCCAGAGTTTTTCCCCGACTGGGGCACCCCGCTGGTGGGAGAGTCTGGGGGAAACCCCACTAGCCGACGGAGGTCGGCGCCGATCTCCCAACCAGCGGGGGAAGACCCGGGCATCTCGGAAACAAAACATGCACTACCCCAGGGACAAAGGGCCGGGCGTTGACCAAACCAGAAAAAAATAAACCAATGAAAAAAGGTTAAAATTTCCAACTTTTTTTTGTAATTTTTAAGTTTTGGATTAAATTTTTTTAAGCCCCAACGAGGCTTGAAAAGATTGATTTTCGCTTTTACACCCGATTTCGAAAAAACCCAACGCGTCGTCTTTAGGGTGCCACCTGGACTGGTTACAATTTGGTTTATCGTAGGTGACCCTCTAGCCCATGATCCTTATCGGTTTATATGTTAAGATTCACCCCCGGATATCAAAAGGGGTTGTCCCGGACCTATGACTTCAGGGCGTCGGGGACGGGCTTTTTACCCCGGGTACGGATTGGTGGCGTTGCCCTCAGGAGGCGAGGTCTCCGGCTGTGGTCGGGTTTTGCACCCCACAGCGGCCCCCCCCCCTCGTCCCTCACCGCAGCCGCCAGGTTTCTGCGGCAAAGGATTACCCGCCAGACGGCGGGGGGGCGGAGACAGGAATTCCCCGGGTGCCCAGTGGTATGAAGTACGACAAAGCAGAAAGGGATAAAAGTTTAAACCCCATCAATGGAAGAGATTTAAAGCCCCCCCTTTTTCTTTTCTAAAAAACCCATTGGTTTTTACTGCCCAGCGGTGATCCAGACCCAGCCCCGGAGAAAGGGGTTGGGGGTGAAATTGAAGGGCACCCCTTCCCTTTAATACTGGTAAATAATCTGGTTTTGGGCTTTCTATTGTCATAAAGCAATAAAATCGGGGTCATTTTAAGGAAACCCCAGGTAATTTCCTGGGGAATCGGACCCTTACACAAAAAAGGGGGCACGCTAACCAACAACCACGGAGGGCAAAAAGGAATTGGCTTTTGAAATTTTTAATTTCACCATACATCATAAAATTAAAAAAAGCTTTTAAAAATTTTAAAAGGTAGGGGGGGATCAATAAAACCCAAATTTTGTTGAGAAAAATTTTTTTTAAAAAAAAATTTTTAAAATTTAAGAAACCCCCAAAAAATTGGGCCCCCCAATTTTTCCAAAAAAAAAAGTTAACACTAAAATCAAACCTGCCCCCTTTTTTATAAGTGTATAAATATTTTTATTCAAGGGGAAATTTTAAAAAACCTTAGAGAACCCAAAGGGGAATAGGGAATAAGATGGGTAAAATTTTGCCCAAACCCTGGAAGATGATGTGTAAAATCAAAACACTGTTTTCGATCTTTTCCTTTTAAACCCGTATTCAAAGGGAAAAATTTTGTTTTTTTGGCCCATGTAAAAATAAACTACTTTGGGAAAATTTTCCCCCAAGATATCCCTAGTTTATATGATTTTTTTTTGTTTTAAGACCAACATAAACAATACTTTTAGGAAAATGACATCTTCTTTGGGTTTCCCCCGTCAAAAATCAAAAATTTCGATTTTTAAGATTAAATTTTCACATTGTGGCCCCCTTTTTTGACTTAAAACGTATCAACTTCACAACTTTGGTATGTTTAATAAACTGTCAATAAGATTCTCAAATTTTTATCTCACGATTTTCTTTTTTTTTTTTTTTAAATTTAAAAAAAATTTTTTTCGTCTTTTAAAATTCCCAAAAATTTTTGTAAAACCTTTAAATACACATAATTGTAATATTTTTAAAATTTTTTGAATAAAAAAAAATGGGGGGTTAAAAACAAGATATAACCCTTAGAAAAAATTTTTAAAATTTAAAATTGTAAAAAACTAATAGAAAATAATTTTAAAAAATGATAAATCTGTATTCAAACAATTCTTAAAATAAATTTATTAATATAACAAATTTTAAAAATTTTTTAAATTTCATTTTTTTTTTGGCATTTAAAAATTTTTTTAAATTTTTCTTTCCTTTTATTTTTTTTTCCCTGTAATCGTTCGGAGTTTATGGTACTTTTAAATTTTAAATTTAACCCAGAAACCCCCTTGTAAATGCCCCAAGTCTATATTAATTTTTTTAAAACAAAATTTGGATCTTATACTGATTTTAAATTTTTGTTTGTTTTGACTTTTTAAAATCAATTTTTTTTCCATCGAATATCTCAGAAACCAAATCATATCTCGTGAAAAAAATTTAAACTTTCGGAAAAAATGATCCAATTATTGGTAAAAAAAATTTTCAAAATCAATGCACAAGAAAAGATAAAATTTTGGAAAAATTTTAAAGACAATCCCTTTGATTAAAGCTCTAAAGCCCTCTTTTAAATTAACGATTTGAAACATCGTCATCTCAACTGAAAATTCTTGTAAAACCATTAAAGAAAAATACAAACAATGGTCTTTTAATTAAAATCGTAAGGAGCTGTTGCTGCTAAGTCATCAAAACCCAAAAGTCTCAGAACTATTAAAACCCCCAAAAAGAAGAGAAATTAAGACACGCCATAATTGTGGGGCCAAAAGGGGCAACAATTAACCTACCAAAGATCGATGGGGTTGGCTGGAAAAGGCCCAAATTAAAAAGGGGCACGATATAACGCAAAAAGGGGTTTTCTCATGGTTGAGGCTGCGGATCAGGCCCTGAAAAACGATAAAAGGGAAAGACCGGGAAAGGTTGAGGTGAAAAAAAACCGAAAATGTCTTCAAAAAGGTGTTTTATCCACGGGTTTTCCAAGAACGGGGGATAAAAAAGTAGGGTTTTAGGCTTGGTTAAATAAAACCCCAAAATGGGTGTTTTGTCGGGGCCCCTTATAAAACCTATTATAAATCAAAAGGGCAAAAAATAGAAAATTTTGCAAATTTAAAAAAACCCAAACCAACGGGGGGTTGGGAAAAAAAAAGGGGGAAAGTCACTAAAAAAAAAATAACTTTATCCCAAAACCAGTAAAAATTACAAAGGTCTAAAAATAAGGAATAAAAAATTTTTTAACAAAATTTCAAAAATTAAATTTTTTAATCAAGGGGGAACCGAGGGGGTTTTTTTCAAAATTGGGGAAAAACGATAAAATTTAAATATGCAACATTTAATATAAATTGTTAATAATTTTCCATTTTCCAGTAGTAGCCCAAAGGGGCCCCACACAGGACTTAACGCCCAAAGTACCTAAATGTCCCAAAAGGGGGTGGTGAAAAAAGGAGAAATTTGAAAAAAATTTTATGAAAAAAAAGGAAAAAAATACAAAATAAGTTAATTTTTTTAATTCAAAAATGGATATCTAAATGCAAACGTAAGATCTGGGGTAGGGGGGGCCCTTCAGGACTCACCCTTCAAAGCCACTAAGAGTAATGAAACCCAAAAACAAAAAAAAAATGTTTTTAACCAATCAAAACTGGTTTCAACCGGGAGGTATATTTTATGTTTTTTAATATTTTTCCAAATCAGTTGATTTAAATATTTTTCCCTTACCTCCTTGCAAAAAAAAGGGGCGATTTTTAGGAATTTTTACAGATTTTAAAACCCCCTGCCGCCGGGGAAAATCAACTGACCAACCCCTTTGGTTCATTTCGGGGAAGGGGGACTATTAATCTTAAAACCATTACAAAAGGGGTGAGGGCGAGTTATATTATAGAAAATTTTAATATAAATAAAATCAACCAACAGTTTATAAAATTTTTAAAACTTTTAAATTTTAAAAAAAAAAGGCTTTTAATTTCCCAGTAAGAATATTTTTTAAAACTTTTATAAAACTTTTTTCAAAAAACCCTTTTTGGACAACACTTTTAAAGCCCATGTCTACAATTTTTTATTTTTTTAATTTATAAAATGAAAATTTGCATTGAAAATTTCAACCTAGTTATTTTTTTTAAAAAAATAATTTAAAAGAAATCGAAGTCTTTAAAAAAACACGTCTCCGGGATAGAAAACTTTCAGTTGAAAAAACTTCATCATCTTTTCCCAGTTTGGCCCAATTAAAAAAACTATAGGTCACTTTAATATTTAAAAAAAATAGTTTTAAGAAAAATACTAAATAAACAAAAAGGGCAAGTTCTTTTAAAGTAAAATATTTTCGAAAGCCAGGGCAACCCCTTGTAAAGCAAAGGGAATGATTTTGATCTTTTTTTGGGGATCAAAATCCCTCTTCAATCTAAGTTGGGATTTTTTTTACATGGACCCTTCCCCAAATATTAAAAATCATATGTGATTTAGTTTTTGGAGGTTTTTTGGAATAAAAAACGACTTTGACTTTATAAATTTTAATATCTTAATGTTTGCAAAGGTAAAAACTCAGCTTTTATTTGTAACATTGGAGCACACAACACACACACATACACACATACACACCCTTATCAATATTTACTTACATCCCCCATGTAATTTATGAAAGGTTTTCAACCCAACAAATGAAATTAATTATTTAAAATTTTTAAAAAGCAAGTTTTTTTTACATTACGATTTTTTTTGAGGACAAGGCACAAAAAAAGTTTTTAACGTCATCGAATTTACCCCCTTCTTCTAGAAAACAGACCTAACAGTTTTTTTTAACCCAAAAAATCACTAGAGATCCTTTGCAAAATTAAAAATTGTAATTTTAATAATGTTTAAAATTTTTAAAAATTAAATCGGCCACAAATCTTGAAAATGAATGGGGATCCTTTTTGTAAAATTTTTTCCCAAAAAAAAATTTTTCCCTATTTTTATACTTTTTCTTTCTTAAAAAATTCCAATTTTTGGATATGTTTTCCCTCGCATCTTCAGTAATATTAAATGCATTTTTATAATTTTAATGAATTTTTTAAATTGTAAAAAAAATAAGAAATTTAATTTTTTTATTTGGGAAAATTTTTTTTAAGTTATAAATATTTATAAAAAAAATTTAAATTTAAAAGAAATTAAAAGGGAATTAAGGTTAAATTTTTAAAACTATAACTACAATATTTATTTTTGAAACGCTTTAAAAAAATTTTACAAAATTTTTAACGTAACGTTTTGGAAAATGTACTGCCTATTGATTGATAGTTTGTTTTTCAACAGTATACCCCACGCAGAACGATTTTACAAAAAAAAATCTAAATAATAACGGAAAAACCCTCAAATTTATAATTCATTGGCATTTGGTCGCACCTTCGGCACCACTTTGCGGTCGGGAAGAAGGAGAAAATCGGCCCCATCGCTTTTGGGGTTTCAAAAACCTTCGGGGTCACCATTCCCTTTTATTTTAATCTTGGTTCCCAAAGGATACTAGATTTTAAACATTAACTTAAAAAAACCATGTTGCAAAAATTTAAGAGAAATGATGAACAAAACTGGATTTTTAAAAATCTCCCTTTGGAATCTGCATCAAACCTACTGGCTTTTAATTACATTTTTCATTCTGATAAACTGCCGAACATTTTCCCGGTGAATTAACCATCGGCTAAAGGAAAGATTTGGGTTTAAAAAAGAGCCCCAATTATTGGTGGATCAAAAATAGTTTTTAATTGGGAATTGACTTTTATTATTAGCAACATAAAGAAATGTGAATTTACTATTTGTGAAAATTTTTTTTTTACTTCAGTCCCGTAAATTTTTTCGAAAAAAAATTTCAACCATTTTTTTAAAAATCCAAATTTATTTTTTTCGCCCTTGTCAATTGGAAGAATAGTTTTTCCCCATTAAAAAAACGATCTTTGGATAAAGGGACAAAGTTTACAAATATCATAAATCCCAAAAATAGAGAAAAATCTGATATTTGTTATTAAGGACCCCCTTAAAAAATAATCAAATTTTTTGTTTTCTTTTAATTTTTTTCAAAAAAAGAACTTACTTTGTTTTTGGTTTGGACCGGAAAGATTTTAACAGATTTTAACATATCTTCCCCTTATTTGTACAAATATAAAACTTTTCATCCGGTATTTTTCCCCCGGTTTAAGGTAATTTTAATTCTGGGATATTTTAAAGTTCTAAGGGTTTTTCGCAATCAACCCCAATTTTTTTTATTCCGTCAGGCATCCCCCTTTATTCTTCCAACTTCTTTGTAAAATTTGGTAATACTTAAAGTTTTCCTTGGCCCTTTCCCTCGTTTTCTTTTTTCGGGGATTCCCAAAAAGATAATTTTGATATTCTGTCAGCCCCATTTGCCCCCCAAATTGGTTTTTGGGATTTTTTTAAATTCCCCCCTCTTCAAACAATTATTTCAATTTTCTTGTTTAGTATTCTATCAAAAGTATACTGACATTTTCCCCAAAATTCATTTCAAGCTTTTAAAACCGGGGAGTTTAAAAGCATCATTTTAATTCAATTTGATTATACGAACACAGTTTCCCCACCATTTCTTGTATATTGTCTCTAGTTTTTTTTCCGAAAATTTTTTTTATAAAATATTAAAAATTTCACTAATAATATTCCCAGTTTTTTTTTAAAAAAATAATTTTATTAGACCCCTGCTCAATAACCCCTTATTTTTAAATTTCCCTTTCCCCCAAAATATACCTATTTCTTTTTTAGATCATATCGAGTTTTCCCCCTACAACCAGTTTTTGCCCCTTTTTATTTATTTTGAGTCCCCATTTTTATGTTTTAAATTTCTGGATTTTTAAGATACAAAAATATTTTTTCTTTTTCAAGTAAACTTTGACAAAAAGGGGAAATCGATATGAAAGGAATTTTAAAATTTTAAGGTTCTGAATTTAAAGATATCCACCAGCATTTTTTTAGTTTTTTGGGATTATGAATAATCAAATTTTTCCCAAGCATTTTTTTTTCCCGTCTTGCATGACTTATTGGGTGTCTCCTAAAATGTAAAAAAGTTTTAAACGTCAAGTTGGGGGAAACCTTTTTTTGATGAAATAATAATATAAATAAAAAATCTTTCTTCGTCTTCATTTTCTGTTTACACCAATTTCCCAAAAGGGGAAAAAACCTTTTTTAGGATGAAGGAGGGACGTGACCCAATTTTTTTATTTTAAACCCGGGGTTGGGGTGGTTTTAAAAAGTTTTTAAATACCAAGGAAAGAATGATTAAAGTTTTTTAATAATGGAAATTTTTTTTAATCAATATCATTCACAACAATTTAACCCTTAAAAATGTTGGGAAAAGGGGTGATAAAACATATTTACTTCAACTAATAATCGAAAATTTATTATATAAAAAACATGGTTTTTTAAAAAAAAAATTATTTTTTTAACTTTATCACCCTTATTCCTTTTAAAATTTTCCCCCCCTGACGATGTTAACAAACCCCTTAAAATTACATTCCCCGTATACCTTTTCGTATATAATAAATACTGTATAGAAAAATAATAAACTTCCGAAAAAAATGCGATTTTTTGGGAAAAACATTGCCCCTTTTTGGGGACGAAAAACTGAACCAAAAAAATTTCTAAATTAAAGAAAAAAATCCCCAACCGGGGGTAAAACCATAATTTTAGTTTTTGGGTCCGGATGCCAAAAAAAAATTGGGAAACAAAACCCCTCCCCTTCTCCAATCCTACTCCCTCCAGCGCCCCAAAACCCTTTCCAAAGATTTTTCCAAAATTAAAGAAACTTCGTTTTCCCCCTGGAAACTAAAACTAAGGATTTTTAAAAAAATTTAAATTTAAAAGGGGCTATTTTTTTTTCCCTTCCCGACATTTTAAATTTTTTTTAAAAAAGGCCCAAATTTTTCTTTAAAATTTTTTTAAGGCTTTTAAGAAAATACCTTTTGAAGGTAGAATATGTCAATTTCAAGGGTTTAATCGAATTTTGAAAAACCAAAAATTTTAATATTTTGGGGTCTTACACAACTACAAAAATTTAAAAATAGAGATTTTTTCTTCAAATGAATGTTTTTTTTAATTTGATCTTTAATAAGGTCATGTTTTTTTAAATTTTATTTGATTTTCCCCAATAAGGGGAAATTTCAATTTTAAAAAATTTTAAAAACAAGATTTTCAAAACGGTTTTAAATTTTTTCAAAATTTTTTGGGGAACCAAACAACCTATCCAAAAGGACATAAAAAGAGATATTTCACTATTCTATTGTTTTTTTAAAAATTTCGAAAAATTTTTTTAAATAATCACTTTTTAATAAGGGGAAAAAAATAAATTTTTATAGATTATTTAACCCCGAGTAAAGTGCTTTAAATGACTTTAAAAGGGAAATTTTTTAAAACATAGATTCTTTAAAAAAAAGCTATTTTGAACCGAAAAGTTGGAAAAAAGTCAAAAATGTATTTTGGGGTTAGATGTCACGGGAAGAGAAGGAAAAACCTTTTGAGGGTTTGGGAAAAAACCCAAAAAAGTCCCACAAAGGAAATTTTAAAAAATTTTCTACGAGAAAGTTTCCCATTCTGGCACCCCTTTGTTCTTCTATTTTTAGCAAAATTTAAACATTTCTTTAATTTTTTAAAAACAAAAGAAAGAATTTCAGCTAGAAAACTTGAAAAGAACAAAAGACACAAAAAAATAAAGTTAATTTCAAAAGGGCGTAATACTCGTATTAGGGGTTAAGGGGGAAAAAAACGTACCAAAAAACCAAAAATTTTGAACAGGGAAAAAATGGGGAGGGAAAGATCTGGGAAACGACCCCGCAAAGAAAACACTTTTTTCCGAGTTTTTAAGGTACTTGCAAAAAAAAGGGAACAGCATTAAATTGTTTTTTTCTTTTCCTGGAAAAACCCCATACACAGGGTTTGAAGGGCCCCTTTTTTTGAAACCCCAAACATTGGGAAACAAGACAGGAAAACCGTAATTATAATTAAAAAATCTTACGAATTTTTTTCTTCAAACTCATTTTCTTTTCCGCACTTTTGCAATTTAAAAAAATTTAAATTTAAAATTTCCCCTAAGAGACAATAAAAAGGAAATCACCCCCTATTTTTAAAAAAGAAATTTTATTAAAAATGGTTTTAAATTGGTTCTGGTGGTTCAGCCAGCTACACCCTTATCGCCTCTGTCCCCGGGGGATTATTGACGGGAAAAGTTGGGCCAAAAGGGCGTTTTAATGGCCGACATTTTAGAATTCATTTTTGCAAAAACCCAAAAAAAGAAAAAATTTTTTGACCCAAAAAAAATCACCTATCATTCCAGTTATTAATTTTTTTTCATCTATCCATTTTTTATAAAAAAAAACTTTATTTTTTTCTTTTTATTGGTAATGTTTTTAATATATAACAAATGTTAAATAATTTAAATCTTCATTTTTTTTGAAAACCCCAAACAAAAACCCTTTAAAATTTCCAAAATAAAAATTTTTGAAAAGGAATAAAAATTTAAAATTTAAAAATAGTCAAAAAAAAAGGGTTTTTGGGGAAAAGGCCAGGGCGGGAAATGAGTTTTTAATTTTCAAACAAAACACCTGAACTACCGGGGGGGCATCCCGCAGTCCCCATACAATGTTTCCGTAGGATTTTTGACGAAATGATTTTTGAGTTTTCTAAAAGGGAAAACAGGAATGATTTGAACGGAAAAAACGGTAAAAATACATTTCGCAAAATCGGTTTTTAAACCGTTTTAGTAAGAAAAAAAACTGTTTCATTTTTTGTTTTGCATTTCAAACCATTCTTTAAAAATTTTAAATTTCTTCCCCTTTTAAGAAAAAAGCCCATTTCAAAAAAAGCCACAAGATTTTACAAGGAAAACGAATTATGGACAACCAAAATTTATTTGAAAAACAAACCACCAATTTTTTAGTTGTAGGAAGACGCCCAAAAAGTTCCCAAAATTTTAAATTTTTTGAAAATTAGAAAAACCATAAAATTAACTATGTCATCCTTTAAGTGTATTTTACCCCTATTTTTAAAGAAAATTAGGGCCGTTTTTTAAAAAAATTTAAAAAGTCCAAAGGCTTTGCCAAAATAACCCCCAAAATTTTAAGATTTTCAAAAAAATTTGTTTTAACTACTGCCAGAAAAAGGTTTTTTAATTTGGGGGGTTCGTATGTGGTTTTTGGCGCTAGTAGGGTCACAGAAAAGGGTTTTGGGCGGACGGTTTGGATAAAACCACTTTTTTTGACTAAAACGTTTTTACCGTTTTAAACGCGAAATCGATTTTCCCATTTAAAAACCTTTTTTATAGTATACACAGAATATACCGATAGTACGTATATTCTTTGTATCAAAATAAAAAAAAGGGAAATACAAGGGACTTTGAGAAACGAATTATCATAGTTCAAAATCCATTAAACCTTTGAGTTCCAAAAACTGAGGGTACAAAAAAAGTACTGACAATTTTTTAACTGATTTCATTTTGGGGAGTTAATTTTTTACATAAAAATTATATTGCAAAATATGAATGTATTTTGAACCCGAAAAAAAAGTAATTTGTCACAAACTGGGGAGTTTGTAAAAATCCCCCAAATTTATATCAATTAATTAAAGGGCCCAAAACCCTTTCCCCAATACTGACTTCGTAAATGATGACAAAGGGGGAAAAATCAAAAACGGGGAAAAACGAGCCCAAGAACCCAACTCTAAAAAGCATTTTTTCCGGGAAACTCGGGAATAGCAACTGGGCAAAAAAAACCCATGGGGTTTTATTCCTGTCCGAAGGGGAAATTTCACTTTGGGACCAATTTAAAATTTTTCAGGTCACAATTTTGGATATCATAAGAACGGATAAAATTTCCCCATATTTCATTTCCCTAAAAAATGCAGAGTTGTGACAAAATTTTTGGAAATGAAAACAAAAAAATTTAAAAATTTTACTATCTTAATTCCAAGGAATTTGGTTAAATTTTTTCTAACCAAATATAAAAAAATACGATTTGTATAAATATTTGAATTAAAAGGGGTCAAAATAATTTCACATTATATAGTATAAAAAATTCAAAAGAAACTTATAAACAAAAAAAATAAAATATTTTCCCAAACATTCTTATCTTTTTAATTTTAGACCATGTAAAAGAACGGAACCCGAAGAAAAAAACATCCCCAGAACTCGATCCCCAACCTCCGATTTAAAACCCGGGTCAAAGATTTAGCTACAGAGAGTTATTGGTCTTTCAAAGGGCCCTTTGTATCTAAGGTCGAAATTTTGTTCTTAATTTTTCCATTTTCTAGAGTAACATTTTTAAAACTAATAAAAACATATTTAAACATATTTTTTACTCAAGCAAAAAAAAATTTTTTGGGAAAAAGCAATAAAAGGCAACTAGTTTTAAAAAACATGATAATTATTTATTTATCCCCCAATTTTCATATTTATAATTTTATAAAAATTTAATTTTAAAAGAACGAAATTTTCCCAGACTTTGAAAATCCGAAAACACCTCCTTTTTTTCCTATATTGAGACTAAAAAGACAGGTGATTTCCGCATTGGGTCACCCCACAAGCATTGGAATAATCTTTTAAAAACCCCCAAAAATTAAAAATTTTTATTTTTTTTGTAAAAAATTGGGGCTGAATGAATTCACTACTTAGTCTCAGTCTACCCCACCAAAAATGCCATCAAAAAATTGTTTTTTTTTAAAAAAAGGGGTAATAATAAAAAAATTTGATTTCTTTCGGCCACGTCAAATTGCTTTTTTATGTTTTTAGAATACATTTTAAAAAAGTGGGTCCACCACCGAAACACATTAAAAATTTGAAGACCAAAAAAAAAAAAATTATCAATTTTTACAAAAATTAAAAGGGTGCGTTCTTTAGCATTTATCACCAAAAGGGACAAACCAAATGGGAATTTTTAAAGGGGTTTTTGGAATCTCTAAAGGGAAATTTTTTTAAACTTTTAAAAAAATATTTTTTTTCTAAATTAATAAAGAACGAAAAAAATTTCCTTTTTGAAAATTTTTTAATAAACCACAGACTTTTTAAATTTGATTTTTCCTAAGGTTTTTAAAAAGGGAAAATTTTTAGTGATTATTTAAAAATTGACAGATTTTCCCTAATTTTTAACGATTACATAAAAATAAGGTAATGTACAATTTAGAATTTTAAATTTGAAAATTTTTTCTTTAATTTGTTTTCACATTGTTTGGGAAAACGATACCAGCCCCAATCTTAATATAATTTTTTATCTTTACAAAACAAATTTTTTCCTCCCGCAAAATTTGGGAACCCCTTTTCGGGGATTGGGGTTTAATTTTTCCAGGGATCAGGGAAAAAAATTTTATATTTTGGAGGGGATCTGGCGTCCATTCCCCCCATCTACTAAAGGGGTTTTAAACCAATGGGGGATCACCGGGGGCCTTCAAAGATGAGGGGTTTAAAAATGAATTTATCTTAACATTTTTTTGTTCTTATATATACAACTTTTTTCTTCCAGGTTAATAACCACATTCTTGGGTTTAAAAATGGGAATCAAAGATACTATTCATAGTTGATTCTAGTTAGAAATATTTCGATTCGAATCTTTTTGTAGGGCTCAGGGAGTTTTATCCCAGAACTAATTTGCCCCCTCCCAAACTTCAAGGGATTCCCACATTGGGTAAGACTGAACTGTAACTGTCGAAACACCCAGTCGGTTACAGAACCCGGGGTATTAACCCAATCATTTGATTTTTAAAAACCAATTTTTACAACTAAAAAATTTCCGGACAAATTTGCATTTATTATTGGGAAAAATTTAACCCCAAATTAATGATATAAAACCCAACAATTTTTAATTATCAGCAAATAGTTGATTGATTGCTTCCAAAGAAACTATAACATAATGTAAACAACGAATAGTTGTACTACAAAAGCACATACTTTCTTCTCTAAATGTCTACCCAAAATTATACTATTAAAGAAATTGGGGAAAAATTTTCCAAACCCGTAAGATCTTATTTTTTTAATTTTTCAGTTTTGAAAAAATTTCTTTTCAATTTTCAAAATATTAAAAGTTCCCCAAAAATAGGGGCCACCAGGGCCCCAACAGATGGGAAGGGAAAGAGGGTTATAGTCGTCATATGATGGACGCAAAAAAGGGCCTTTTTGGGCCCCAAGTCTTTTTAAAAAAAATTTTAAATTTCAAAATATTGGATTTTTACTACAAATCACACGAACAAAAAAAAAATCACCCTTCTGGAAACTAAAAGTTACAAAACAGGGACCTTTACGAAACCCTTCCCCTAAAGGAATTTTTCAGTTAACCCCCAGAAAAATAAATTAAATATAATAAAACCTATGCTAAATAGAACAAAAATTTTTTAGTATATTTTTTCGTTTTCAAGGGCCCAAACCTTTTAATTTAAATATATTGGAAAATAATATAATATAAAATTATAATATAGGGGAATTAAAAATATATTAATATAATATAATTTTAATTTTAAAAGAATTGGGAAATTTTCAAAAGAAATACAAAATTTTTACTTTTCCCTTTATGTATAAATTAAACCACATTTTCCAATAAAAATATAAAGGGTTTTTAATTTTTAGGAAAAAAATTTTAAAAAAAACAGTTTTAAAGAATACTAGTGATGCTAAATGGATTTTTTCAAGTATTTCAGAAACTTTGGAAAATCAAAAATTTCGAAAAATTTCACATGATTTCATTTTAAAACCCCCATCTTAAGGGAAAAAGTTTCATGGAGGGAAAAAACTCAAAATTTTAATATTTTACTTGTAAGGGAAAACTTACAAAAAACTTTTTCCAAATTTTAGACCAGCAATATTCTTTAAAAGCACTTATATCCCAAAAATTTACATTTATATTTTTAATTTTTGGGAAAAAAATTTGAGCTATTTTTTTTTTGTTGAAAAAAGTCCCAGGGGCTTCAAAGTCCCCCCTAATTGAAAATCGGGTTTAAATTCAAAGGGGCACATCAGCCAGATCGATTATATCAATTTTTGGGGAAAATCATTTAAAGGTTTTGCCACATTGTTTAGGGACGGACCCCAAGCATTTACCTCCCGTCATTTTTTGCTATCAACCACCCACAAACATGGATTTGGCCAAAAACCTTTGGAAGGTTTTTTCTAAATTTAGCAAATGGATTTTTCCCTTTTTTTGTCACAAAAAGGGCCTTAAAAATGTTTTTGAAAATTCCCGTTTTTCAGGGGATTCGAACTTTCTCTCTTTAAAAAAAAGTGCACAATATAGAAAATTTAGTTATTTACGGAAAATTTCTAAAAACTTTCCCGCAAACAATTTTTTAAATTTGGGAAAAAATTTATACAATTTTTTTTTCATTTTAGAATTAGTTATACCGGGGAAGAAAGTAAAAAGTTCATGGGAAAATTTGAAAAAAAATTTAATTGTAATGTTGGGTCCCGAGATATTAATAAAAAGGGGACATTTACAAAGTATTTGTAATAACGGTTTGTGTATTCCTGAAAAAGAAAAAGAAAAATTATTTTTTAGAAAGTTTCAAAATGCAATATGAGTAATTTAAAAACCCCCCAAAAAATTGGGAAAATCTTGGGTTAAATCCCAAAAGGGCTTCTAAAATATAATATCAATTTTTAAAAAAAAATAAATTTATTTGAAATCAGTAATTTTTAAATTTTTTTTTTAAAACCCTTCGTAAAAGATCCTTTTTCCCGAGTCTAAAAAAAATAAAGTTCCCGAGTCTTTTTAAAAAATTTTTGGTTCGGGTTTCAAAAACCGAAACCCTTAAAACCCAAAAACCTTTTTAAAAAATTGTTTCTGAAATTCTGGGATTCCAAGGAAACCCAAAAAATAAAAAAATAAATTCCAAATCAAAATTCGAATTATTTTTTCACTGTTTTTAAAACTTAAAAACTAGGAAATTTTAATGAAAAAAAAATTATTAAATTTTTGGTACTCAGTTAAATAAATATGTTTTTTAACAAGGGGAAAAAAGAAAGGTTTAATAAAAATGTTTGGCTACAATGAATATCATTTTCAATATTTTTAAACCCGGGGAGTTGAAAATTGGGTTTTAAATAAAATCAAAAAACTGACCAAAATGAAAATTTCATTTTGATTAAATAAATTTGTTTTTTAATTTCTATTTTCCAGGAAATAAAACCCTTTGGGTTTTTTAAAACCGATTAATTTAAAATCCAATTTTAAATTGTTAAATTTTCGACACCAAATTGTTGTTTTTTTTATATATTTTTTAAAGATCTTTTTTCTCTAGGTCATATAACAACCGTGATTTTTTTTTGTTTGGGGGTTTTTGGAGAGAATAGTAAGGCACCAAACTTATGTCCGGGGAACCCGGCCCTTTGAAACCCCGGGAAACAGGTTTGTCGTCCCTTTTCTTTTTTCCTAGTAAACCTTTTACATCATATTCCCAAAATTAAACGAAAATTCGGAATTCTCCATTTTATTTTTAATTACGTTTTTCCTGTGTCCGGCCAAGTGGGTAAATGAAAACCCGGGCTAAATAGTAAAGTTCTATAGGAAAAAAAGACATCCAAAGGTAATATCCCCCTTTCTACCAAAATTTTTTCCCCTTTTCATTTAATTCCGGAGGGGCCAGAACTTTTTTTTCAAACTCCCGGGGTCCCTGCAACCCTTTTTCATTGGGTGGCTCCCCCCCCAGGCAAAAATTGTTTTTCCCTTTGGGCGGCCCGCCCCTGCCGGACATCCTTTAACCCCCCCCCATCCCCCAAAAAATGGAAAAAAACCTTATTTTAAAGATGCTCCCGTGCACTGCGATAAAGAAACCGGCAAGCTTTCGACTATAAGGGGATGCCCTTTCCTGCCTCTTAAACCCTTTTTTGTTAGTTTATAAATCTAATACCAAGGGATGATTTTTAAAATGCTTTTTTTAACTAATTTTGCGTTTTTTATGAACACTGTCTTTGTCATTTATTTCCCCTTTTAAAATTAGTCATTTTTCTGTTTTTTCTCTTTTAATCTTTAATTAATAAAAATTTTAACGACTTTATACCTAATTTTTCAGAAAATTTTTAAAAATTTTTACTAAAATTTACAAGATATTTGGGAAAAACACAGTTTTTTTATTATTAAAGAAGGTAAGGTTTATTTTGAAAATAAAAAAGACTGAGTTTAGTTTTTAGATTTAAAACTTTGTGGTTCATTTAACCCTTTGTTTTTTGTGTTGATCTAAAACCAAAAAATTTTGGGTTTTGATATTCTTCAATTGGGATTTAGGGGCAAAATTTTTATATGGTTTTCTTCCAATCAAAATTATTTTACAATTAATCATTAAAACAAAAATTTTTGGTTTCCGAATAAAAAACCTTTCTTACTTCCCAAAATCGATAACCTTAAGGGTTTCCGATGTTTTGAAGAAGCCTTTAAACGAAATAAACCTAGAAATTTTTTTCAAATAAAAACCCCAAATAAATTGGAAAAATAATAAAATTTTGGGAAAAACTGTTCCCAAATATTTTTTGGGAAAAATTTTCCCGAGAAATTTTTAACTAAATTTTCCTTTAAAATTTTTTTTTTTTCTTTAAAGTCCTTTGAAAATTTAAATTTATTCATTTGTTTTGGTTTTTAAATTTTTTCTTTTACCAGTATTTTTCAAAAAATTTAAAAAATTTTTTTAAATTGTAGATTTCCCCTTAAAAAAATTAAAAATTTTGCTGTTTATATTAATTTCATTTTTTAAAAAAATATCAATTATTACCTTTTTCTATTATTTATATGAAAATTTATATTTAAAATAATTATTTATGTTAAATCATTCATTTTATCAGATTTTTAATTTTGCCGTATTTCTTTAAATAAATAAATAAATAAAAATATCTTTGAGAAGGATAGATATAATCTTCTCAGCAGTGTAACAGAAAAATAGCAACTTTTGAAAAATATATGAAGAATAAGACAATTATATTTTCTAAATATTTCTAATGAGAGGTTCCCTAGTTCCTTTTCACCGATTATCACTATAAAATTCCATCAATTTTACAAATAGTCTAAACAATATTAACAATAGCAATTTTGCAATGATAATCTACTTGGGACACTCGGCAGTGATTTTTAATTGATTAACGAAATCACTGTTTGCATGCACCTGCTCATATAGAAAAAATGGGCGATTACATTTTCATAATGCGTAATAAAATGTGTGTATTGCTTGCATTTTCTTAATAAAGGCGTAATAATGTCAAAATACAAGTTTTTATATACGTGAATATGAAATGCATTATATTATGTTTCCCGAAAATTATTATGTAATAGTTAGTGTTCCTTGCTTTAGAACCATTAGCATTTTAAAATAGTTTGTAAGAAACAAAACTTTCAATACTATTAATTTAATCTGACACAAATTTCTCACAATATTAGATACCATAAATTATACTTCATTTTCATGGTAAAGAACTCGATAAAAAATGTCACAGCCCCTGCCCGTGACCCGCTGCCCCTTGGTTCGTCAGTGTCCACGGGGTTCAGAGCCAACGTCCAGTGCAATTGGCGGAGTGATCCTCGCGCCCGCGCGCACCAATCCGTTTCGTTTCTGTGCCCTCTCCTGTTACCTCCTCTTACTTCCTCTCACCCCTCCCTCTCCTGTTACCCCTGCTCACGTTAGCGAGGCAGCGTCACTGACCTCAGAAATTGCTCCGCCCTTTGAGATAACTAGGAGGAAAATCTTCGAGGAGGAAGGGGACGTGTCTGAAACTTGGAGCAAAAGCCAATGATAAGAGCGGATACGCCTCGACGCCAGGATTGGTCAAGTGTCCAGCGATGGTTGTCCAAGCTGTGGAAAAGCCAGATTTGGCTGCACAAGGCATCGCCCATATTCTGTGAGAGTGGGTATACATCTTCACTTTAATTAATATCCAATTATGTAATAATTTAGATTAATTATACTTCTTTAAATAATTTGTGCTTTCTGAATCTCCGTACATGATAGTTCTTCCTTCCAGAATAGTACGTTTCTATTTCAGAAACATTAGTGCGTATGTTCGCTTACGAACATACTATTTCTTCTAAAGTTATCGAGGTAAGTGTTGGAGTGAGCAGCAATAAGAGGCAACTTTCCCCCAAGTTAGTCGACCTAGTTATCCAGTGTCGAAAATCTTGCCACCGTTGGGACTCAACAGTAGGACTTCCCGGCCTGAGGAACAAGAGTGAAATCAATTGATGACCTGAGCCACCTAATTTTAAGAAAATCTTCATGCTCGCGTAGCAGAACGTAGATTTAGACATTTTTATTCAATCATATAAAAATAAAATTACTTGTCACAATAATTAACACAGGGGCTAGTGTTGTCTAGGTTTATTAATTTAAACACTTTTTGATAGCCATCTTCCTCAAAGCTGAAGTTTTGTAACAATAAAAAATCGATAGGAAAGGAACACATTAAAATTACTAACAGTTTATGAAGATATGGGCATGTAATTCATAAGTAAAATTGGATAAAATTCAAATAGATTATTAATATATGGATCAATAGTACATTAGAAACTAGACTTTCTCTGGCTAGCAACCACTAGGCAGAAAAAATATTCTACAAATTCTAATGCCAGGTGGAGTTTATTATGAATGTAATAATAATATGTTACTATTTGTTTTCGCTTTAGTAATATGCTAAACATATGCCTACAAGAGGGCCAAAAGGTCAACCATTTAGCAAAAAACTTTTCATTTCATATGAAACACAAGATCCAGTATAACAATCTCCTTTTTTCTAATGAAAAACGCACGGCAGAACAATACGGCTTTTTATTCGGCAACATGTGGAGCGCTTGACAACTTAAATTGAGCTCCATTTCATTTCAGACCCCTTACGTGTACAGACTGTTTTTTATGCTGTTCTATATTGTGGTGGAGTAGTTTCCAAACAAAAGTCGTTGAATACATTAGAACACTATTTGTCCTTTTATAATTCTATGTTGTACATTATTTCTCAGTATCATCAACCAAAATAGTTTCTCCACCACATGAAATTTAATACAGATTCTTGCAATTTCTGCTTTTATATAAGCAATCATGACTTTTCCATCTCTTTTTTATTACACTTTTTTTATTATTTTCCATTCGGATGTATTTTCCATTCAATTTCATTTACTTCTTTTCTATCGGTAACGTCATATTCATCTTATATCTCTTGCATTTTCGTTACTTACTGTGTTCTTTTCGAGCTAAGCAATTAATATTGTATAATAATTTTTCAGAATACTTAATCAGAGTTATAAAGCCACAAAAAGAAATAACTTAATATAAACGGAACAAGCAATTACTTCTATTTTTCATGACAAATTACGGGATTTTGCTCAAAGGAAGGATTTTATACCCCTACGTATTTTCTAAACCCTCTTTTTCATAAAAGTGGATCTCGAGAAGAACCTTAGGGAGAGAACAGTTCGCGGAAAATTGAATTGAAAGCATACTGATTCGCATGGGTTTAGAACTCTTACGTTTAAGGATTCATTTTTTAAATTCCAAACTGTTATAAACATAAAAATATTTTAACCATGTACTCCCGTTGGCGTACTTTGTACGCCACTGAAACTGTTATCGAAGTAGGTGTGAGATAACATCAGAGCGCGTTCTGAGTTTTGACCTAACCTCCCAGAAACCATTCAGTTGCATCCTCCTCGATACTCAATTTCGTACGATTTCCTGCAGTGGCTAGAAATTGTATTTCCTTTGGAATACATTCCTTGGCGATCTTTATACACCGCGCGAGTGCCAATGTGAGTTTTCCATTTTCTTTTAATTATCACAGGAACTTTTATTTATTGGTGTAATTAAACTAATTTATTTTATTTTACATTGGTACAATACAGAGATGAATAATTTATTGAAAAATCTTATATGTCAATTATTACATGAGGAATCATCAGAAGACGAAATTTGCGATGCTGCAAGTGATTCTGAGAAAGAAATTGTAGTGGCCGAGAGTGAGCATGACACGTGTTCTGAACTTGATTGTGCTAGTGATTATTCAAGCAGCGACGAGGTAGAGATGTTTTTATTGGCAAAGAAAGGTTAGAAGGAAATAAAACCCGCTTGTCAGGAAATTTACAATAACTGGAAGTCGTAATGATCAAGAATAACCACCAACAAAATTAAGAAATCTCTGTTGCGTTTGCAGAAGAGCAAAACCCCACTACTACAATTATTACTACACTTATTACTTACTGATGCAACGTTACGAACATATTTTTAAGGTAAAAAATGCAGAAATTGTTCTGAAGACTGATATATAAAATTTATTGCAATTATTATTTAATTCAAATTGTAATATGTATACATTTAAAATAAACCTAAATAAAAACGATATAATTCAATGTTATTCAGGCCTTGCAAAGAACATTTTTCTAACAAAATGGGCTGGGCATTTCTAATCAAATGGGTTTGTAACAAAGTACGCCGCGCGGGTACTTGTGTGGCAAAACCAGTGCGAGTAATTGAGGGTTAATTACATAGTAATTTCTGTATTAAGAAGTTAAACAATCTTGCAGTATTTGTAATGTTATCCTACGATTGGTCTTTTCTATTAACACATTCGTCGTCAAGAAGTAAGTTACCAAAAACAAGTTCGAACATCATCTTCTCACATTGTGCTAATTGAAACTTCAAAAACACAGAAAGAGCTTTCTCGCTTCATCTAAGACTGTCTCATTTAAACAGCACACAGCCAGAAGAACGCGGGTCGAGCTAGAAAGTAAAACAGTTGCGCAAGCTCATTAATCTGCGCTGAAGAGCCCGGCCGGCCGTGCTCCGGTGCCTGGCTGGGAGGCGAGGCGGAGGGAGATGGCCCCGGGCTCCCAACACAAGGGGAATTCTCTGCAGCGGGCACAATGGCAGGGCTAACGAGAGAGCCAAGGACCAAGGGCGCCGACGAGGGCTCGTGGAAGTCGCACGCGTCGGGAGGGTCCGCTTCTCTCCAAAATATTCCAGGCGAACGGCGGCGCGGCGCGGAATTATTTATCTTCAATTAATTTGGTATAGAAAGATTACAATAAGAACCGCTTCGCCACTACTGCTGGCAACATGTTATGTCCATACACTAATTTTTTCAGTGACTTCGTTTGCATATTGCTCAATGGTATGGCATGGGCATTGCATATACTACTCGCGCAACTTTTCTTGAACGATGAATTGAAGAAATGCTGGCGGAGTGGGGGTATTAGTTACAAAGTCGACCAATTACAGTAATGCCAATCTCTGGAAAATCAAAGTTAACCCTGCATCGTGTGCGGCCAGGTCATCGCTCTAGGTAGTGAACAGCAGAGTCACTAGATAGAAAGTTTAAGTGCCTCCTTTAAAGGACCTGGACCTGCCTCAGCGATTTATTTAGATAATGGTAAATAAAGCTGAACAGACGTTCTCGACTATGAAAGCAACTAGCTTTGACTAGCTTCTGTTTCGCGGCAACGAAGTTTTAATGCTTGGAATGTTGTCATCAGTACTCGCTACGAGCTTTTGCCTTCAACTGTTTCTTGCTCAAGGGAGGGGGAAGCAAGGTCATCGTTCAAGAAAAGTTGCGCGAGTAGTAGCTAAATGGCTTCATCACTTTCTCTTGCGATGTCATGGCCATGCATGACGTTCTTTTATTTCCCGGTGTGTTTTTTTAGTGCAACTTCTCTGTAGCAGAGCATGTGGAATGGGACAAGGCCACTGGCTTCGGTCCACCGACGTTCGCGGGCTCAAACCGCTCACCGGGAGGGGGCATTATGTGCATTGTCATACTTGTAACATGTCGAATCCGACCTATATGCAAATTTAAATCCTTGGATAATTCCCGTCCTGGCAAATATCATATTCGGCCAACCAGAAAACAATACAAAAATTGATAAATTTGTTAATTCCGCCTTTAATTAAACTTAATAGCTTTCAATATCAAAGTGGTTAACTACGATAAATAATATTAATCAGGAGCCTTATCCTAATGGCTATTTTCAGAGCGTATAAAAGAGAGCGTATAAAATTAGCATTTCGTACTGTGACGACACCCCTGTACCTCCTTCGGTGCCCCTACGTGGGCGGCCTCGGTGCAGGGGATGGGTTCAAGTGCCCCTCCATGACCGGGTTCCATGGAGACAAAGTAATGTTTCCCTGTTGGGTAAGACAAAGGGGAGAGGTCTTCCTTACTTTGCTCACGATTAAGACACACAAAGATATAATGCTAACACAAGATATCCGTTTAATGGCTTATTAAACAAGGAAGAATTAATACATCTCACACTGTGTTGATTCGTTAAAATAAAGCAATTCTCATTATCTACTTTTCTAACAACTGTTATTCTTACTTAGACAACCGGACCTGTCAGTTCACCAACTTAATTTTCTTACACTATCATAATGGAATAAAAAAATGTTACCACCCTTTTGAATTTCTCCTGAAAATGTAGTAAGCATACACTATTCTTTAAACATTAAGACGTGACAACGAGCGTCCTAAAACGTACGTTGATTGGCAGCTCACGTGAGCACTATCACCGCCGCGCAACGGATGTCAAATTCAACGCAATGCACGTTCTGTGCTCTTGTGCTAGCAAATAGGGATGCCGCGGAGTTAGCAACTGTGTGTTACATTGGAATGGAACTTGTAAAGTAAAAGAGAAGGTTATGGTGAGTTCATGCCATTAATAGCGAGAGCCGTCGTACGTCGATAATACTCCGTGTGTTCTGCACGCTACAGCATCCTCAGAAGCTGCAACGTCCGTCAGGAACAACGTAAGATACCCCATCACCCCTCCCCAGTTTTAATTATGCACAACGAAAATATTCCATGGGTACCAAGTAAAACAGCAGTCAAGTATCTAGGAATGCAACTTGACACAAAACTAAACTGGAAAACACACATTCACACAACAGGAACAAAAACACAAGCAAAAATATCCCAACTTTACGCTCTAATTAACAAAAAATCTTCCCTTAAAATAGATACCGGAATAATAATTTACAAATCAATAATTAGATCAATAATGACGTACGCTTACCCGGCATGGGAAAATGCAGCAAAATATAACATAAACATACTGCAAACTATACAAAATAAAGTTCTAAGAACTATCATTAAAGCTCCATGGTTTATTTCAAACCAGCAAATCCACCATTAACTGCAAATTCCCACAATAAAAGAACACATTTCCAAACTGTCCGAAGATTTCTTTTCATCACTCCCCACATCTCCCAGCGCCTCCATATTCAACCTTGGACGCACAGCAGAACCGAACTTACAGACAGATTCCGACCATCATAAATCAGCAGGAAATTGGCCTCATGATATATCCTCCATCGAATAATCATATCAACGATCATTCTCTGTAATTCCAATTTTCTTTCAAAAATAATTACAATTTTTCAACATAAACCAAAAATAATGAACGCACCCATTCAGGGCACCCACAGTTAGGAAATAAACCAAACGTTATGTATGTTTCTATTCAAAACCCTGAAAAACATGTATGTATGTTGAACAGGAAGACAATAAATTTAAAACAAGAAGAAACAACGTACGCATTTTAGCGACTAACGTCCTATTGTTGCTACGTAGCCGTCGTTGTTGGCGACGGACGTTAATGCAGGGCGCTAGTGTGCCACCACCCGTGTGCGTCCCTGCTGCGCTACAACGGACGCACTTAACGTCCGTTTCATGGCGGTCGTGTGACGCTAGCCTAATACATTCTTTTCCATACCCACCCTATTCTTTGCATGTTCTTGACATCATTAATTACATAAAATACCAAATCAATGCGTGAGTTACTGTGACCAATCTTCTAAAAATATTACACCAAGCATTTGGCATAACCCTGCCAAAATAGTAATACTGTTTTCAAAATTGACTAAGCAGTATTGGAGTGCATTACATGACACACATCATTTCTTGTTATTCTGAGAAACTTATATTTTTCTACTTAACACTCTCGATCTTATCACTACATGATGACTAAAAACACTCGCATGTATTACAGTACATTTTTTGGCATCGCAGAAATCTGCTTCGCTCATCAGAGATCCTCTCAAGTGTAATGATCTGTGGGGCCGAGCCCGCAAGAAGGCATGGAACTTTTATGTGAGCAAGGAGGAATTAAAAGAAATGAAAGAAACAATAGACAACAGCGCCGCGTAACCATAATTAAAAGCGTGATACAAGAAAGCATAAGGGGCGGAAATAGGCGTGATGAACGATGAACAGAACTTAAATTTAGAAACGTTTTAAAGCAAAAACCACGTTATTCGAGCCACGGGTTCCGTAAATATTATAAATGGTATACATTGCATGCATAACATGACGAAGATGAAAGACGGAACTCATTGTTGTACTTCTGAAAAAAATGTATAACAAGAAGAATTTTGTTGAATATCCAGTGAATGCCTGGGTGGATTTTGGCCAAACTTACGGGAATTATAGGGAAAAATATTTAGAGCAGGGCAAAATTAGTTACGGTGCGGGGGGAATTTATGTAAGACGCAAAATGCCCGAAAACAGCAAAAATGTAAGAGTTTTTGAACATTTATTATGGTGATGGGCATATGTTTGAAAAAAAAGACGGTCACTTGGATTGTAGGGGCCAACAATGTGAACTGGGTTACAGAGACAGAATGAGTTCGGATCTAAGGACGATACACACGTTTTATGTTGTGCTGAATTTTGAGAAATTTGCGGAAGTGTCGTGCAAAAGTTAATAGGTTATTTCCGTTACATAGGAACAATTGTTAAAACCGAGTGCATCGAAAATTTAGTTAAATTCATTGAGAAGTTCACGAAAAAAAAATCTGCATAGGAAATACTTACGTAAATTAGGTGTCAGAAAATAGAAGCGTCGTGAAAGATATATAGGGATATCGCGAAAGATATAGAAATAACGTTCAGGGAAGACGCGATTAAGACAAAGAAAAAACAATAGTCGTGGATGCATTGGCATGTCTTAAACGGAGGAGTGAACCGTAGAGGATCTGGTGGCAGCTGAACGGAGAATCGCGTGCGTGAATAACGCACGTGACAACTACCAGCGACGGGCGCTGATGGAAGGTGACATCGCTGCAGAAAAGGGAAGTGGCACGCATTGTGCAGAAACTGTATTTTTTTTTGTTTGTTTACGCTCCATTCAAAAGAAGTTCTGTCGAAGACCAAGTTATGCTATTAGGCTAAGGATGAGAAATAAGGTCACGACAGAATGCGCATTCCGATGGATGGATGAGATTTGTTTTTCATTGTATTGTATTTTCAGTGTGTATGTTTATATGTTTTTCTTCCTGGGTGTTTATACATATTTGTGTTGTTATGTTTTGTAAGTTGGAGGGGCAGATGGTGTTCACGAAAGAGCCATCAGCTAAGATAAATCCAAAATTAAATGCATGAGCATCCCAATGGCTCATAATTGCCGTGATTCCATGTTTTTTATTTTTGTAATGGTATGAGTGTTGACCCAGGCACGAACGAAGCGGACCCTTACTTCAACTCCGTATGGAGTGAGCGCGCGAACTACGACACGGTAAGGAACAGATAATAGGACGAGCTAGCAGAGGTACGGGCAATTAATAATGTGGAACCCAATTACAATTTAGGGCTAGGGCAGGGCAAGATAGTGGGCGTGAGATTTAATAAGAGAATAATTAAAAGCGGGATTATATATAATATTACATTGACGCCGCGACGTGAGGTGTCGTGGTAGCAGAGGTGGGGGATTGTAATGTAAAAGGAGGGAGAGGGAGAATAAGAGGATATATTACAGTGGGGCCCAACGTGTGGGCGGGATTATATATATACAGGAGAGGAGTGGGAAAAATATTACATTGGCGCCACAACGTGGGGCCTCGTGATAAGGGGTACCGGTTCGTCGTGCCAACAATTAAATTAAAAAAACGGGTCAATACCAATATTAGTTGTGTAACCATGGAAACGCGCAGCGGTAAGACAATTAACGTACGCGAGGCGTCGGAGTCCGAAACAATTTCTGCTTACGATGAGGGCGAGGACTACCAAAATATAGAAGAATGTACTGTAGAGGGGGAAGCCAACGTAGCAAGTCATGTGCGGGAGACGGTGGCAGAGCAAGGGACCGCGAGCAAAATCCCGAGCGAAGAACCAGTAGTGGGAGAACCTACCCTCTCCATGATATGGCGCTTCATGGCCGAAACGAACGCTAGGTTGGAAAATAATCTGCAGGAAATAAAGGCCGACAACGTTCAAATAGCCAAGGAAATGAATGTTAGACTCGAAAGCAAATTCGAAGAAGTAAGAGATCAGATACGAGGGATTAATTCCGCGTTAGATAAAGTGCAGTGTGAACTGCAATCCACTGTAGCGAGTATACGCGAGGAAATGGGCGCGTTCAAAATTGAAACGGCCGCGCATTTGTCCAGAGTAGAACGGGAAGCGAAGGCAACTGAAGAGAGAATAGAAACTCGCTTTGCCGTTCAAGAGGTTGTCAACCAGCAGGTGAATTCTAACCTCAACGACGTGAAGGTGGTCGTAGGCGGTTTGCAGAATGAAATACAGTCGCAGCAAACGCAATTGTCGGACATCAGCAAGGGCGTAGAAGGGATTAAAAACGCCACGATGCGACAAGATGTTAGGTTGGGACAGCTCGAAAGATCTATGAGCGAAATTGACGATAATATCAGGTCAACCGTGCAGGGCGAATTAGACAACCTAAAAATGAGAGACAACGGGCAGACAAAAGAAATCGATGAAGCGATTTTACATAAGATCGCGGAGCTCGAACGACAGGTCGATACGGCACGGAGGTCAGCAGTAATAGGCAATGCGATGGGGCACGCTACGTTGCCGAATTATTTACGGTTCCACGGCGAGAGCAAGGAGCAGCCGTATTCATTTTGACGGCTCTCGAAAATTATTTTACAGTTAATGGCATTCCCGAGGGCGTAAAACTTAGGTTTGTAGAAGAAGCCCTGAGCTCTAAGGCACAGTATTGGTGGCAGGCGTTGACACCGACGCCCAGAACGTATGAGGAATGGAGGGCCAAATTTTTAGATCGTTACTGGAACCAACATCATAAATTTGAGCTGAAATATCGATTGATGTCGGAAAGGTTTCGCAAAGAGGGTTCCGAAAGCATGAGTGATTTTGTGACCCGAAAGGTTAGTGCTTTCAAGGTCTGTAGTGAGGAATTTAACCCCGCTGAAATTATTAGGATACTCATCAGACAAATGCCGAACGGAATTCGCAATTTGTTGTGGAACAACATGCCCGAAACAATAGATGCGCTGATCGAGCGAGTGAGCCGGTTTGATCAGGCGAACGAGAGGGATGACCGCGACACGCAAGACGGTCGAAACCAATACTCCGGTAGTGGCAACAATACCAACCGGTATAATAATAGCAAGCGTAGGCAGGATGAAATGTGCGCAATGGAGGTACGCGCCGAGAAAGAGCAGGGAAAAACGAGAAGTCACAGGGCGGTCAGGCACCGCGAAAACAAAAGTCAAGGGAAGGCCATAGTGAACGGTCAAGCGCGGAACGGGCGGAACAGGACATTAAAAATTGCAACGTGGGAGATGATGGGGAAACGCGAGTTCAGTGGCAACAACGCAATAGAGTGGAAAACTAGATACGTTTGGGACGAGACGGTGGCACGAACCAAACGAAAATGAAGAAGATATTAGGTGGAAAAAAAGGAAACCACGGTCGTGGCAAGGAGGACGTGTGGAGAATAGAGTTGCCGACGCGGAAGCTTCGTGTAGTGATGGCTAATCGAAAATTGGCAAATACCACGGGAAAGCAAGTTTGGTTGGAGCTGATTCTGGCAGAAATTACCATGGAAGTAGCGGCGATTGTGGTCCGAGGACTGATCCGCGACGTCATCATAGGGATGGACGCATTGGGGCTTACAGCCGTCGTCGACGTAGGTACCAGGAGGGTTACGCTGCGATCGAGAGGTTGTATTGGGAGCAGTCCAGTGGTCTTTGAAACAGATGCGCCGGAGGTCGAAGATTACGGAATACAGGCTACAGTGGAAGAGGTTCTCCAGGACGTGGATAAGGCCGTTAACGGTGTCATCAACCAGGAAGGCTGTCCGGGGCGAGTTCGCCAGTTAATAGAGGAGCACTTAGAGATTTTCGGGGAATCATCGGAACCAGTGAAGGGTTACCGATTTCAGTTAGTTTTGAATGACACCGCACCGTTTTCCACTAAACAGTATCCCATACCGTGCAAGTACAGTGCACAAGTACGAGAATTGATAAGAGAAATGGAGCAGAAAGGCGTGGTTAAGAGAGCGATAACTCCATATGTCAGTCCTCTGGTAGTAGTAATAAAGAAGAACGGTAGCATTCGAATATGCTTGGATGCAAGAAAGCTGAACGCGGTCACGATCCCACGGTATGAAACGCCACCTACGATCGATGAAATGGTCGTCAAATTAGGAGGGGCAACGGTTTTCAGTGCGCTCGATTTTTCGTCCGCATATTGGCAGATTGAAGTCGAGAAGAAGAGCCAACAGTACATCAGTTTCAAGTTTGAGGGGACGGTGTACTCGTTTACGCGGCTGCCATTTGGGCTGAAGAATTCGGGGGCAGCGCTGATTCGTTACCTGAATGATGTAATTCCGGAAGAATTAAAAAACACGATAATTATGTACGTGGATGATATTATTTTGTTTTCGGCTGATCTGCAATCGCACATGAGGAAATTGGAAGAACTGTTTCGAGTATTTAGAAGAAACAATTTAAAACTGAATTTGGAAAAATGCGAATTTTGTAGAAGAAAAGTACAGTTCATGGGACATGAAATTTCAAGTGAAGGAATGAAGATGCAGAAGAGCAAACGGGAAAAGGGCCCAGAAACAATGCCAACGGAGGACGTTTCGAGTGGGGGACAAGGTGCTCGTCCGATCGTCTCATTCGTCCTCAACGGACCAGAAATTGTTTCGGAAGTTCTTCCCATTATATGACGGTCCGTACGTTGTAAGCAGAGTTTTAGAAAATAACAATGTAGTGTTATCTGATCAAGGCAAGGAGAAAGGCGTTCAAAATATTTATAATGTAAAGCTGTATAAAGTGCTAAGATGACAGGTGGTAATAGCTAGGTAACCAATGTAAAGTAGTTGAGATGATAGTTTCCCAAAGTAGAGTGTACAAGGAATTGAGATGAATGGTGACAGAAATAGGTGACAAAGGTGATAAAGATTAAATGTTAAAGAACAGTTTTGAGGAAGAAAAATTAAAGTTTTAAAGGGTAGTTTTTAAGGAATAGGTTACGATTAGTTGTAAGGAAAAATTATAAGCAAGAAAGGAAGATTGTTTAAGTTAAGGCATAGGTAAACAAACAAAAAGGGTGACATTGTAGCGTGTGACAGTGCGACCATAGACGACGGTATGATGTGCAGCGCAACAGTGGGTGCAAGTGTTAGCAGGTGCATCCGTCGCGAACGAGAGTAGTAACTTGAGGCATTATTAGCCCAAGGTCGAACGCACCAGTACAGCCGAGAAGGGAGTGCAGACGGTACAGGTGCAGGGTCGCGCCGACAATAAACAAAGTGTAGACTTCGCGGTAAGGTAGCAAATGATGACATCATGGACAAAAGAAGGCATGGAACTTTTATGTGAGCAAGGAGGAATTAAAAGAAATGAAAGAAACAATAGACAACAGCGCCGCGTAACCATAATTAAAAGCGTGATACAAGAAAGCATAAGGGGCGGAAATAGGCGTGATGAACGATGAACAGAACTTAAATTTAGAAACGTTTTAAAGCAAAACCACGTTATTCGAGCCACGGGTTCCGTAAATATTATAAATGGTATACATTGCATGCATAACATGACGAAGATGAAAGACGGAACTCATTGTTGTACTTCTGAAAAAAATGTATAACAAGAAGAATTTTGTTGAATATCCAGTGAATGCCTGGGTGGATTTTGGCCAAACTTACGGGAATTATAGGGAAAAATATTTAGAGCAGGGCAAAATTAGTTACGGTGCGGGGAATTTATGTAAGACGCAAAATGCCCGAAAACAGCAAAAATGTAAGAGTTTTTGAACATTTATTATGGTGATGGGCATATGTTTGAAAAAAAGGACGGTCACTTGGATTGTAGGGGCCAACAATGTGAACTGGGTTACAGAGACAGAATGAGTTCGGATCTAAGGACGATCACACACGTTTTTATGTTGTGCTGAATTTTTGAGAAATTTCGCGGAAGTGTCGTGCAAAAGTTAATAGGTTATTTCGTTACATAGGAACAATTGTTAAAACCGAGTGCATCGAAAATTTAGTTAAATTCATTGAGAAGTTCACGAAAAAAAATCTGCATAGGAAATACTTACGTAAATTAGGTGTCAGAAAATAGAAGCGTCGTGAAAGATATATAGGGATATCGCGAAAGATATAGAAATAACGTTCAGGGAAGACGCGATTAAGACAAAGAAAAAACAATAGTCGTGGATGCATTGGCATGTCTTAAACGGAGGAGTGAACCATAGAGGATCTGGTGGCAGCTGAACGGAGAATCGCGTGCGTGAATAACGCACGTGACAACTACCAGCGACGGGCGCTGATGGAAGGTGACATCGCTGCAGAAAAGGGAAGTGGCACGCATTGTGCAGAAACTGTATTTTTTTTTGTTTGTTTACGCTCCATTCAAAAGAAGTTCTGTCGAAGACCAAGTTATGCTATTAGGCTAAGGATGAGAAATAAGGTCACGACAGAATGCGCATTCCGATGGATGGATGAGATTTGTTTTTCATTGTATTGTATTTTCAGTGTGTATGTTTATATGTTTTTCTTCCTGGGTGTTTATACATATTTGTGTTGTTATGTTTTGTAAGTTGGAGGGGCAGATGGTGTTCACGAAAGAGCCATCAGCTAAGATAAATCCAAAATTAAATGCATGAGCATCCCAATGGCTCATAATTGCCGTGATTCCATGTTTTTTATTTTTGTAATGGTATGAGTGTTGACCCAGGCACGAACGAAGCGGACCCTTACTTCAACTCCGTATGGAGTGAGCGCGCGAACTACGACACGGTAAGGAACAGATAATAGGACGAGCTAGCAGAGGTACGGGCAATTAATAATGTGGAACCCAATTACAATTTAGGGCTGGGGCAGGGCAAGATAGTGGGCGTGAGATTTAATAAGAGAATAATTAAAAGCGGGATTATATATAATATTACATTGACGCCGCGACGTGAGGTGTCGTGGTAGCAGAGGTGGGGGATTGTAATGTAAAAGGAGGGAGAGGGAGAATAAGAGGATATATTACAGTGGGCGCCCAACGTGTGGGCGGGATTATATATATACAGGAGAGGAGTGGGAAAAATATTACACAAGCGAGATGCGTACTTCACGCTGGCGTCGCATCGGGGCTACGCAGCTGCAGGCAACTGCACATGGGCCTCGCCGAGGTCACCCGATTGCCCTTCGGGCCCCTCCGGTCCTTGCTTCAGCATTGCTCACACGTCCTGAACAGAAACTGATGCCTTCTCGAGGTCTTCTGCTCTCTTGATGCTCTCAGCCAACCACATGCACCCCCTGTCACCCTCTGCGTTGGATCACTTAGTAACTGGCCCTTCTTGGGATAAAGAGCGCTTATGTAATGCGTCTCTCACTCACTCGCGTCAAAATACCCTTCTGGAAAGTATTAATGCCCACGGTTTTTCACTGTTTATCGACTATCACTGCGACTACGCAAAAAGTACTTCACACCTCAAACCTTATGTGTTCCAATTTATTATGAACTTCTCTGAAGAAAGTTACACATACAACCACAACAAGAATTCCTACACTAAGATGATTTTTACGACGATCTTCCACTTCATTTGATTCAGTTACTACATCGAATTGTTGCGTGCCAAATTGCTGCGTACGAAAACATTCACACTTTCTGGACTATTACGGTTATCTTCCTGACGATCTTTTCTTACTCAAATAATAATTGCAAAATGTGGAGCGGAATATATTTAATATTTTGGAACAGCTCTTTTAACGGAAATCTGTATTACAAGCTCCAACACGTAGACATAAGACTGCAAAGCTATCATGCTGTTTCCTTTCCTCCCAACCTCTCTACTCCCATCTCCATCTCTCCCCACCCCTCTTTCTCTCCCCTCTCTCTCTCTCTCTCTCTCTCTCTCTCTCTCTCTCTCTCTCTCTCTCTCTCCGCCTCCTGCTCGCAATTGGATCTCTTGCCTTGGAAGTTGATTGTCCTGTGCAGCGCAATCTCTATTGACTTCAATAATTGACGCTGCCCTTATTAATCGTTCTCTACCGCATGCGGAATTCAAATGTCTTGTCATGTTGGTTCACTAACCATCACCCATGCCATGCGGAAATCATTGCACATAATGTAAATGTAATTGGTGAAACATATATTTAAAGGGGACGATTTTTCATTTGTCGTTTTCAGCATTTTTTATCATTGCAATATGTAATTACATGGGGAAAGGGATTAAAACCCACGCACGCAGGATTGTGTACGTAAATGGTTTTCTCATTTAACGAGTGTGGGTAGGGTGGGGTGGGGGAGTGGGGGTTGGGAGAGTCGGGGAAGAGTGGGGGTCTGGGGAGGAGAGATGGGACAACTTTAAAACGGGGGAAGAAATAATATTCGGGGAAGGGTCAGGAATAAGTCCGTCAGATTGCATCACCAGCGGCGAAATCCAATCAACGCACGAACACACTCGCCAGGAAACAGAAGCTAGGCAGTCGAAGGCTGTAGAAGGAGCGTTTCTCGCGCCGACACAGTCACGTGCCAAACGCCTATTGGAGGGCACACGAAAACAACCAGATGTACTTAAAGAACAGAGGGATGTACTACATAAGAGAGATAAGAAGATACATTACTGAGAAAAAGAACCGAAAAGTCTTAAAGGATGCGTCATCCACACCCACCTCATCCTTACTACTGCATCTGACTTTTGTAATTTGTCACTACTAAACATTATTCCAGCATTTCATTAACAATACAAGTTCACAGTCACTTACAGAAATATAATACAAGTCTAGGAATGTAACTAGGAGTTGATGAATACTCCAGGAGATAGTTGAAATACACTAAGAGAATCAGTCAACAATTCAATTTTTTTACTCACTTTCCGTGCGCCGAACTGTGAAAGCTTCCAGCTGGCTGACATGGGCTTGGCCGTGATGACGAGGTAGCGCTCCACAGCGATGGCTGACAAGGTGACGATGGAGAGCAAGCCGAAGTAGCCAACACCGAAAGCATACAGGATACAACCTGCAACATCAAATAAGATTGCTGTGATTTAACCATGTCATCATGCTTATCTTTCCTTTTCATTCAACGTCGTTTATTTTAAATTTTTATTTCTATTTAGATATTTTCTTAGCTGTATATGGTTGTACTACTGTATATTACTGTGGAGTGGAATACTGGGAAAGCTTACGTGATAAGATTATATACTAGGAATAAAGTACTTGAAATTTTTGTCATTGTAGAATTAACGAATGTAAAATTACGGTTTCCTGCCACCAAGGTCAGTTGAGCTTATCGTAGCGCAGAGCAATCCGGCCTGTCTCTAGCGAAAGGCAAGAGTGCATGGACGTAGCCCTCCAGTTTTATCAGCAGCCACAATAGCCCCAATGCTGCAAGATGACTGACGAAACAAATAGCAGCAACACCAAATGTTTTTAATTCGACATGGAAGGATCTGCAAGTCTTTGCTTTCTTCTTCTTCTTTCTAGGGTTTTTATCCAGCCGACAGCCGGTTACCCTTTACGTCCCGATGGGACGCATATTCGACCATACACTAGACACCAACACACTTGCGGGCTCCTCTGATCTGGGGTCAGCAGAACGCGAGGCCCCCCGCGACAACACATACATACAAAGGCAAGGGACAAACAACCATGCCCAAGGCGGGACTCGAACCCGCGACCCTTCGGACCGAAGCGCTGAGTCGGTACTCGCTCTTAGCCACCTCGGCCATCCAAGTCGGCGCATGTCTTTGCATGACTGACAAAATCACCGGGTTAGTAGGACGCGACGAAGAAAGAAAATGAAAGATTTCGTCTTGTACTTTGTCTCTAAACATTGAATTATACATCAGCAAAATTTGTATTCAAAAATCCTAAAAGTAAATAATCTAATTGATCTAGTTACCAAAGTTACTTCCACTATTTGAACAAAAAGATTAAATCATTGGCAATATAATACATTTTTAGATATCGTTTGTGAACATGGGGATTTGACTTATCATAGTTCGTGTTCTCAGACGTGCGAAAGTGCTTGGGCATTTCTTCTAACTCCATCAAGAAATACCATTATCTTTGGAACTGAAAGGAAACTGTTCCAGATTGATTCAGTGGTGAGTTGTAGTTCACATTTACATAATTGAAATGATTGAAGGCGTTGTCATTGTCAAGAATACTATTGTTGACAATGACAATGCCTTCAATCATTTCAGCTGTTCCAGAACTCAATAATCACAGATGGATTTGTGATTTATCATTTTTAAGATATGTTGCAGCACATCATGGCATCTTGAACATGTCACTCCAGGGAAAGATGTTAGATTATCACCCGTTTGGCAAAATAGAAGCACTCAAAATGAAATTTTTGGTTATACATTACGTTGAACACACTCACTTCTCTAGACTCTCGGCATTAACAGTAATTACGCAGATGCAGATTTAGAAGAGTATGAAAAAATTGTAACCAGATTGCAATCTAAATTCAAAACTATATTTGAAGAAGTATCGCACCTAGAAGATTTCACTTTATTTTGTATAATTCCAATAAATCGTAACTTGTAACTTAATTCAATGAGGTACTGAAGTTCATTGATTTTAAAGACAACGATTTAGCCAGATTGAGTTTGTGTGTCTTGTGCAAACATTTTCCAAAGCTTCACTGGCAAGCAGCTCGAGAATCTTTGTTTGAGGTAGAACACAATTGTGAACAGTTCTTTTCTCGCTTGAAATTGTGTGAAGCAGTGCTGAGAAGCTCCATCACAGATAAAATATGAAATATCTTTTGAGACTGAGTTGTACTCAATCAATTGAACCAAATAATGGGTGACTTGTCCAAGGAAAGGCAAAAAGATCCAGAAAGTATTAAAATAAGTTAATTACATTATTTTGATGATATATTTTTCTTTTGGATTTTCATTTCAAACAATTTGAATTTGTGATTAGTTTTCACTTTGTGATTAGCTTTTGTCATTTACACAGTAATTATATTAATTTACTCAATGTGTTTATTTCCATTGTATATTATTATTCTACATAAATTTCTGTGTTTATTGATATTGTGAAGCTACAAACAGTAAACATGTTTGATGAATGTTTTGAAATGTTTCCTCTATCTTTAAATTATGTTTAACAGAAAGAATGGATACGTAGAAAATCAGAGCATTTGTCACTTGGATAATGTTTCAACGCTTCGCAATTTTCTCTTTACTGAACGAGAAAGTTGATTCCGATGCCCCCCAAAGTAGGCGTGTGTGCCGATCAGATTTCGTGTTGCGAGAAGCGCTTCCGACCTCCAAGCAACGGTAGTCCTGGAGCCGAAAACTCTGAAGTGCGGCTCGGTAGGGCAAAGCAAACGGCCTTCCCTTAATTGCAGAATTAAATGTTCAATATTATATATTTGCAAAATATAAAAAAGTATCTAATATATGAATATATCAAGTTAAAGTTTACAGGAATGGAAGAGTTTTGAATTATTAATAGTAAGATGTAAACTATTTAAGGGAAACCTTTTTATAAGTAGTAACGTCAGTTCAAGTGAATTCAAATTTTCCCTATATATATATTAAAATCAAGTTTAATTATTTGATATGGAATTATTTCTTCCCCATCCACTATATCTCACTTGATCATGTTTTAATTTAGCATCAGGGATACTTTTCCAAATTGGTTTCTCATGTTATAAATGCGAAACTGGTACGGAGAATCCTTGATAATCGAATGTGACACGCTATCACCTCTCACAACTTTCAGAATTATAGTTTACGCAGTCTATTTTGAACCAAATACGTAGAATGTCCTGGTATACTCTCAAACCACCGTCTTAGTTCATGATATCTTATTTCTTTCAAATATAATGGTATTTAGCCATATGCCTTTTTGAACATCACCTTTGAAAATCTGCCCTCGCTATACAACTCAATTAAAATTATTGATCTTCTTCTGAAATTATCATTGGGTTTTTATTCATTTGATACAGCAAATATTAGAATTTATAATGTTTTGCACGTTAGTGTGCACTATATCACTCAAACATCACCGGAGTAAATTGCAACAAACTTCGGAGACACATTTCCTTTGACTGTCGACGGAACTTAATCAAATCTATATGCTAATACAGTTACTTTCGGAAAGCAATTTCAACTCTACATCGTATAGTCGCATCTACTAGTTACGTCTGAAATATGTTTATTTACGAGTTTTCGCCTTGTATGTAAGCACAACTCTTCATCCTAATCATCACTTATTTAAATGAGTGAATACATTTATCATAAAAGTCAAATGTTTCTCCATGTACTTCTACTTGTGACGAACTTTGTTTGGAAAAGCGAAACGTAAGCCAACCTCTTCATCAGACACTTTTAGATAAAGCACTCACAGATTCCAAACTTCGAATCTTAGCAGATTGGTTCTTCCTCGATATGATTGGTAGCTTATAAATTAGAAAAGGTTGTTAATTGATAGATTGATGCTAAAAAAATTGATAAAACTCTTATGAAATTTGGATAGAAAAGGATGTGACATAACTAAACACACTGAGAAAGTGAGATTTCACTCGGAAGAAGAAGTATCTGATCCTGCATTTTACAACTACATTCTCATTGTCTATTCACAGTGACTCAGAATAAGAATTAGCAAACTCCCAAGGAATATAAAACGATTGATTTGTTTGCTCAAGAACACGTGGAGGGAAATCTCATACAACGAAGTCATTCATGCGCCGCTCGCCCCCGATTGATACTAAAATCATCCTACACTGATCTTTGGTGGTATTAACATATAAGCGTTGAAATTAATTCAAATCTTGTGCGTAACCTGAAGTAGAACAATTGGCATACATTAAGAGCTAAGAATGTGCATTTCAAACTTGTCGCGCCCAATATTCTCCAAAAACCCGCGAACGTCGTTAGAGAAAAATAGGTTTCTAAGAGGAACATTTTCAAACTGCTTCGCAACGAAACTAGCGAGGCGCAGCACCGTCCTACCTTGGGTTCCCAACCGTCCTCCATTTCGGAGTACAGTCCTACATTGACGTCAATTGTCCTCTCGTCCTCCTTTGTATTTTAAATCTACTTTTAGTACATTTTTAGCATGTCATTTATTTTTCCATAAGACTAACATCTGCTACGTTGTATCGTTTATTGTTTAATTGAGAATAGAAAACATGAATATCCTTTTCCTAAACGCTGACACACGCATACATGATAGTGCCTCTATCTAGCGACTAAAATAAAAAAAAGACGCTCAAACCATCTTCACCTGCATTTCGTGAACGAATCTTTTCACTTGAATCGCAAATTGAGAGAAGAAAGAAATAAGAGTTGTTGTTAGCCTAAATTCAATATTTATAAAAAGAAGTGAGTTCATGCACTTGGATTTGTTTTGCTTGTCGTCCCTTTTACCTGAACACTGTTGACAACCCTAGCCCCAACACCCATCGCCAAGCTGGGTTTATTAAGAATGGAGGTGATTGCTAAGAAGACGCCGTTAGCACGAATTGTTTAAATCAACAATCGGGCCAGCTTTTTAAAAATTTTATTACTTCTTGTTCAGCATTTCTGCCTTTCAAGGGCGTTTATACATGATTTTATTAACTACAGGATTACCCATCCTCAGGTCTAAATGTCAATATAATAAAAATAAAGAGCTTGGCAAGGTATGTTTTGTGTGTGTATGGGTATGTGAAAGAGAAAGAGAGAGAAAGAAAGATGTATATATCTTTCCTAATATACGCTCTATTCTAATAGATAAAAACGATAGTTAATTTAAACAACTGTCAATTACAGTCCTCAATCTAGTAAAAAATATCAAGAGCCGAGATCTCAAATTTCCTCAATCTAGTAAAATATACCAAGAGCCGACCCGTTCATCACCGCGTTGCTCTAGCGAATGAATGTTCTTCTAAAAACTCGGAAGCAGCCGAGTTTTAAATCTTTTCCTTTTGTCTCTCAAAACAATGCTTATTCCGCCTCTTCTCCGTCATTTCAACCTAACGAAAATGATCCTTAACGCCGGTTGTTTATTTGTCACGTAGCGACCCCCTCGCGATCGTCTATTGTATCGTATAAAATATATATTCTGTGTCATATAAAATGACATTTACATAATTAAAATGGTTCGTCATTTTGGTATATCACAGTATTGTAAATTTGTAATCCTTCATAAAATATACTTTTTTGGCATGCTGTTCGTCTACCATGAATATATAATTTTTTTTTTTTCCTTGTGTGTATATCATTAATGTCTGAAATATATTTAATTTTGTCCCTGAAACATTTCGGTAAAATATTGTGCTCTAGCTTATATTTAAACATAATTACATTTAAAGTTATTCTCTGTTTAACTGATCAAAATTGTAACATGTCTCTCATCAAATTACTGTTAGAATTTCTATCACATTTTAGAATTATCCTCATTGCTTTATTTTGTTGCACTTGAAGCTTATTAATTTGTTTTTTATCTAATTCTATCATTAGAGTTGAACAATATTCTAAGTGTGGAGCTATCAGTGTTTTATAAATTAGTACTCTAGTAAGTAGATACACAAAAATTACCTAATCTACCCATGAAATTGATTTTCTTTCCAGCTTTTTTAATTATATGCTGAACATGGCTTTTAAAATTAATTGAAATGATTGAAGGCGTTGTCATTGTCTACAATAGTACTATTGTTGACAATGACAACGCCTTCAATCATTTCAATTATGTAAATGTCAACTACACCTCACCACTGAATCAATATTTTAAAATTAATTTTTAATTATAACTCCTACGTATTTTATTTCATTTACCGTTTAATTTCTATATTTCTTGAATTTAGAATTTTTATATTTCTCTTTAAAATATTTCTCTCATTATGTATGATCATAAATTTAGTTTTTTCAATATTTTTAATATCAACTTGTTCAGGTATAACCATTTTTCTATACCTTTCACAGTCTACTGTAATTTGTTTTCTACTTCTTTTGACTTTTTCCTTCTACATAAACCATCAGCAAGTAACTGTACCTTGCAATTCAATTGACAAATTTTTATTTAGGAAGCTATCATTGATATATAGAATAAATAAAACAGGTCCTAACACTGAGCTTATGGAATTCCTTTTTCAATATCTATTTCATTAGATATTACATTATTAAATTTAACTTTTTGTTTTCTATTCTGTAAATAAGATTGAAACCATTTGTGTGCACTTCCCTTAATTCCATATTTGTTTAGTTCCCAATTTACCATGCTTGTCACATTCATCTACTCCCTCCCCAAGCTCACTTGCTTCTATTACAACGTAATTATGAGTCGCATCTAGGAAAGTCTTACTTTTTTAATGCGAATCAGATTCCTTCAAGCTCACCAGCTCTGGACAGGCCCGCGTAACGTGTCGTGACGTGTGGGCGCCGGCACACCCGTCTCGCGACCTCGGCTCTCGTCGGCTGTCGTCGTCCTCTCCGGCCGCCTGTCCAATTCCCACGCCGCCGTCGCGCTTCGTCGAGCACGGTGTTGTCCCTGGCCGCACTTCAGCAACGGTTATCCCGCAAAGGTTATGGATCGAATCCTGTCCATATTACGATGGTTGTAACTCTACGCGCACAAAAATGTTCCTATTTAAACTACTGTAATTCACTTTATTGTTGGGTCGCGCATGTGGTTTAATTATGTGGCTCACTTATTACAGAGAGGATTTTTCACGCGCCACTAATACAGATCGAGGAGTTACTGCACACTTTGTCTCATTGCATAATTTCTATTACCTCGAAGTCCATTTATTAGACACACTGATGATGTCTCGCTATGTCCATCTTACTCATGCTTGCACTGCTGCACACGCGTCCGCGCTTTGCGTCGTCCTACACCGCTACAGATCGTCCAATCTCTCTTGTTCTTCGCTTCACACGTTATCAATTAGCGGTTATCACTGCTTTTCACCGTTTTCCGTCTCGATTTGGTCGGATTCCTTTTCACTCCGGACTCTCACCGCCATTGCCCCGCTTGCGCTCCACCGGCATTCCCTTTCTGGCGCTGGTGCTACTGCCTGCCCACGGTCTCGCGCCCTCTCGTTCGCCCATAGCTCTTGAACGATTCATTCCAAAGAATCCGTATTGCCTGCAAAATTCAAGAGCGGGGCGATCAGAAGTGCGTTGTGTTTCAGCGTTTATTGACGAAAATTATTAAAACTTCAATTGAGTATAATAAAAATCTTCATGTAAGTATAGAGTGAAAGATGACAAAAAGTGCTCATTATTATTAAAACTTCAATTGAGTATATTAAAAAACTTTAAGTGAGTATAGAGTAAACGATAAATATGCTAAACTTCATTCACTTAGAATTTCATTACTAAATAAATATTAACCAATCCAGCATTTTGAGTAATGAATCTATGGTAACATTGTACTTTTAATGTTATAAGAGTGGTTTTAAACAAATGAGTAAAGAAATTTCTGTTCCTTCAGATAGATATGAGGTCCATTTTAATGAATTGAAAATTAGAAAATACCACTCAATTGTTCTCCCCTCGCTGATAGTTCATGGTATGTGTGCTTGCTTTCCATGACCCAACCCAGGGTTCGACTCCCGGTCGGGCTAGATTATAGTGTACGTTTTCCTTGCAATGTTCCAGCATATGTTGCTGCGTAACGAGGATAAAACTCACTTCTCATGTTGAGAAGACGGTGTTGGGATGCCTACAAACACGTAACCCGTGACCGCAAGGCATAGGACACCGCTGGTAGGCCCAGACTTCGTCAGATGTTGTTGCGCCGAAAGGCAGACAGACACAATTGTTGGACGAATTGCTCTATAACAAGTATAACAATAACGACTTTTCAAGTTGTTTTCCCATGAATACTAAATGTCGCTTATACGTAATATCAATGAAAACGTTAAAAGTAGAAATTGTTTGATTGATTTTTTTCGTGTTTCCAGGCGCGTCAACTGCTTTGGTCATTAGTCCTGTTAGTGTACTGCATGTTTATTTCTCGGGAGGTGGCGGTGAACTTCCCCCGCTGGATGGCGAGATCCGGCGCCGACCTATCGATGGCTAGTGGGGTTTTCCCCTAACCAGGACTCTCCCACCAGCGGGGCACTACCGATCAGAGCAGCCGGCCGCTAGAATTCTCCTCCAGACAGCGACTGAATTCGACCTAGCTGAAAAGCTAGTGTTGAAAATCCTGCCACCGTCAGGACTCGAGCCTCGGACGTGCATCAGTTGATGCACTGAGCTACCGCTCCCGGTTAGTAGAAGTTTAAAGAAACGTAAATTAAGTAACGCATGTGGGATTAAGCTGAATGTCAATCAAGAAAACCTGATTGAGTTGCTCCTGCATCCTTCTCGAAGGAAATACTCTCCGTGTAGTTCTCCGTGTAGCTTCAATCTCGTCAATGGAGAAGCTTTGTCTTCTCCAATAACCAATACAAGGGGCGCTTCTGCAAACATCCTGGTGGAAGCAAGCCCGCTGCAGCACTAATAACACCGGAGGAGCCACAGGGGAGCGAATTCTCTCTCCGGCGGAGGCTGCGAGCGGAAGACAAACCGATATTGCGAGGGCGACACGCAAAGAATACAGGAAACGCCTACAAAATGTTGTGCAAGGCACAACATAATCTATATTACTAATTTCCAATAAGCGATCAAATTAAAGGAAAACTATGCATCCTCCGGCCATGTGAGAGATGTCTATGGTTTTGTTGGATACACATGAAATCATGAAAAATCCAAAAACAAAGAAACAGTTTAGATTTTCACTTAAAATATTACGGCAAGGCTTCAAAGAGACCATCTGATAGTAAATACTTGCTATTTACGTGTTACGTTAGTGAATGGCAACTTTTTTGATATTCTTGGTATGTAAACGAAATGTATTGTATTATTTGAAGTATTCGTGAAGACTGTTTTTGTTACGTTTAATTTATTGTTGTGTTATAGTCGTACAAGGGTACTTTATTTACTGTTCTTGAGCAGAGTGCATGCTACTTTCTGTAAACCATTTTGTATCGTTTTTTTTTCCAGCAGCATTTGCATTGCTGCAGGCCCATAGTTTCATTTTACTTTTGAAACAGGAAATCAATCCAAATTAAATTTTCAAAATTAAGTGTAGGTAATTCTGATATGGCTGTTCATGCTTCCCTGGGCAATAACGTGCAACTGATTTAATTTCAACTGTGTCATATAAGATTTAATGTACTAAATAAAAGTTAATTTTTGATTGCGAAGAGACTTCTAGCAATCCGTTGGAGCTTCCTGGACTTCTCGTATTATACAATAAATTGATAACTTTGAATCTGGAGGAGATACAATCATACACACGCCGTCTGGGGTGGCTCAGGGCATCAACGGATGTCACTGCAGTCCATCTGACCGAGAGGACCTAGAATTTGAGACCCGATGGTGACAGTTTTTCGACAGCGGCTGAACACGGCCTAGCTACGTAGTTAAATCGAGTTAATCTGCTATCTGGAAGAAAATTCTATACGTCCCGCTCTGATCAGTAGTTTTCCAAAGTTTATTCAATCAATACCAGGCGAATGTCACATTTTTCCTCTCAAGAGGTACGGGTGTAAACGGTTTGTACAACAACGGTGAGGAGTTGCGACTGCACACAGCGTGCTTTTGCGCAATGTGGTTAGGTATCGTGATTTTGCACTGGAATAGCCTATTTGAGAAAACTTAATTTTGAAATAGAAGTAATTAATTAAAATTGTTGGTGGCAATTGCTATTAATTCATTTCATAAAAGTTTAGAAAAAAGTTATCCCTGTGACATATAATGGTGTGCAACAACAGCACATTATAGCATTACAGCCATTATAGCACGTAGTAGTCTTTGAATTGTGAAATATTGGAAGTTTACATGTTTCACCTATCATAGTTCCGTTAAAAAGTAACAGACACTCGGGCAAGCGGAAGGCAAATATACGCCCTTGGTCGTTCACTATCAGCCTGGGAACGTTATGAAAGACGAAACTAGGGAGCAGAACTGAAAGCCCGCTTCTGAGAGGTTCGCAACATTCGGTGGAGATCGGGACAGCTCGGGCGGTGCCTACTCGCGCAACTTTTCTTGAACGAGTATTAATGACCTTGCTTCCCCCTCCCGTAAGCATAAACAGTTGAAGACAAAAGCTCGCAGCGAGCACTGGATGACAACATTCCAAGCATTAAAACTTGGTTGGCGCGAAACAGAAGCTTGTAAAAGCTTTTTTTTTTCATAGCCGAGAACTTCTGTTCAGCTGTATTATCATTATCTAAAGAAATGGCTGAGGCAGGCCCAGGTGCTTCAAGGGAGCCACCTAAAACTCGTATCTAATATCCCTTCTGTTGCCTACCCAGAGCGATGACCTGGCCGCACATGTATCAGGTATGACTGATTTTCCATAGGTTGTCATCACTGTAAATACTCTAGTGACCGACTTCGTAACTAACACCCCCATTCCGTCCGCATTTCTTCAATCCATCGGTCACGAAAAGTCGCGCGAATAGTACTTGGCCGTTTGCTGTAGCCCCCTTCAGTGCCGGAGAAGCGAAATATTGAGTACATGGCCTTGCTGGCCATGATGTGAGCACGGATGGCAGCGCGTAGCTAAAACACAACGTATTCTGATTCCAAATGATTATTGCTGTAGTTGCCTGGATCAGATGAAAAAGGGGTGTGGACTATAGAGTTCCTCGATTTTATAGTGAATAATAGTTAAATTGGCTCTACCTCCACTTTCGAGAGGAAATGACTGCAAGGACTTATCAGAAAATAAAATTAT